>PDND01000085.1:0-108490 GCA_002572855.1 [Emmonsia] crescens
CCCCCCCCCCCCCCCCCCCACTTTGATAATATTATGCACTCTACATTACTTTGAAGATGGGCTGCAAACGAAAAATGACTGCTCCTTTGGGATATTCCTATGCTAACGGTGCTTCTTTTTTCCTTCCCCATTGATAGCAGCAGCCCGACAAACAACTCTCACAGATCGAAAAGAGCGTTACCCACCTTTTGGTTGCGACAAAACAGTTATTAGAGACCCTCACACAGTGGTCACGACAACAAGCGTCGGAAAGTGAGGTTTCGGACGTCTATGTCCGTTTGGGATACGAGTTCAACCTGGCATGTAGGGCATTTGGAGCTATTGGGGTTGACACAGCAGACTTGGGACCCGTGCCGGATCTCCTCCGAAGTATTTTGGAAGACACTCTTAGTCAAGATGCATCACCAGAGAGCCTGGATCGGTATCTGCCGCGCATACGGGACATTATTATCAATTTACTCCAGGGGCTCAAGAAAAAACAGGCCAAGTTGCGGTCGAGGCAGGCGAAAGAGGGCAGGCCCACAACAGCACGACAGGGGAGTTCTGGCAGCGTGGGAAGCGGAGATACCAGTCTAACCCAGATGATGGACGAGGCTCCGTCCTTAACTCAGTCGCCACCGAAACGGCAGCAAGAGTCATCTCGTCAGACTACTACAATGACAAGTTATGGAGAGCCGGGCTTTTCCAGAAACAACTCCTCTTCCAACTGGTCTAATGACCGCCATGGGACATCCTTTGCTGAAAGGGAAGCGTCAAAGAGAGATCCCCCAAAGTCAGGTGCTTCCTCGAATTCGTCTTTGTCAAGCGCTGCAATGCAGGATATTCCCGTCATGCCTCCATACCCTGACCAAAGCATGAACGGACCTCGCTACGAACATGCTCCGAATTTCTCTGCACATAATTTCCCTCATCCTCCGCCGCCCACGCCTCCAAGCTCTAAACAAAACGACGCCATTGGGATGCTACAGAGAAGTGGTGAACTGGAACGACGAGCGTCGAGGAGATTCTCTGCTTATCAGATACAAAAACACCTAGGTACACCTCCTAATGGTGTCCCTGTTATTCCACCTCCACAGAATTCCCCAGTTCCGAATCGAGGACGCGATGTTCGTGAATCAATGAATGCCGTGCGGCTCCGCGGTTCATATCTTCACAACAAACAGCGTCCTAATAATCGGACTTTGGAATCGACCCCCGTTCAAACCACCACTTCTACTGAGCGCAGAGAACCACCGACGAAACCCCAAATCGACACCTCAGTGACATCGAACGAAGACGATAGTCCGATGCCCAAAACTCCAACTGACAAGCTTGGCTCCCCACGCCGTTTTGAATTGAGAGATATGCCATCGGCTAGTGGCTCTCTACCCGCTCTACCCCATATTTCAGAGCGGGACTCGGGTTCAGAGTCCTTCGAGAGCCCACCAGGAAAGGGCGCGGGACAGCAATCTGCACCCACGAACGAGACCCAACGTGCTGAGGCTAATAAAACCGCGTCTACGAGCTCCGACAATTCGCCAGCTGGCCAGTTTACTCCCGAATCGTCTCCTCCTCCCAGCAAAGAAATAACGCTCTTCCTACAATACAGAAGCAAGATTAAGAAATACGTCCTGCCAGAAGGTTATTCCGAGCTAACTATTGGAAGACTACAGCTGGCCTTCATTGAAAAATTCGCATGGAATACTCATAGCAATGGCGCAGATTTACCTGAAATATACCTTCAGGATCCCGTATCCGGCGTCCGGCATGAATTGGAAGACCTGAACGATGTAAAGGATCGATCAGTCCTCGTGTTGAATGTTGAGCCACTTGACGAGGTGAAGAAGCATTTCGACGAAGGAGTTGGGGGCATCCGCCGTTTAATCGAAGGGGTCCGTGAAATCGTTGATGGCCAGGGCACATCTATCCAACGATTAACTGACCGCCAGTTGGAAGCTGCAAAAGAGATTGCTCGCCTTGCTGCAGCCCCGTCTCCAACAGTGCCATCCAAATCCACGGTTATATCCAACGGCCCAATCTCAGGTGGTGGAAACCATATTGCCGAACTTCAGAATATTCGTCGTGATCTTGCCATGCTACGCCAGACTTATACGAGTTTCACGGCTGATGTTTCAAACTCTATGAGCTCAATCCGATCCAAGGCTAGCTCTGTGAAGAACGCGGCAAACGAGATGGCTGTGCCGTCGTTTGAGGGTGACGCAGGACGTGCTCGTGTGAATGTAGGCAAGAAGGAGCTCGCAGACGAATCTGAAAGGATTGTTGCTCGTGTGGACGATCTTCAAGATCTCGTTGAGGATCTTCGAAAGGATGTTGTCACTCGTGGTGTCCGCCCGCTGCCAAGACAATTGGAAGCTGTTGGCCGTGATATCAGCGCTGTGACAAAGGAGTTGAAAAAGATGCAAGAATTCCTTAAGCGAGAGAAACCGATATGGACTAAGATCTGGGAGAAGGAGTTGCAGCTTGTGTGCGAAGAGAGAGACCAGCTCACAATGCAGGAAGATTTAGTGGTTGACCTTGAGGACGATCTCGAGAAGGCTACACAGACATTTGCCCTGGTGGAACAAGCTACTAAACAACAGAGTCTCCACTCGACCTCGAATGCGGCCCCAGGACCCCAGGGTTTGAGAAATGTATCCCGCAATTTCCCAGTTGATGAGCCACTTGACCCGATGAAGGCTAAAGATCACCTGCTTGGAGCAGTAAGAGCACTTCAACCTAATCACGAAGATCGACTTGAAGCCATAGAACGTGCCGAGAAAGCAAGACAGAAAGAGCTGGAGACCCGCAGTGTTGGTCCGCTCCAACAGGAGTTAGGCAAATTCGTCGAGGAGGGAAAGCTGAAGAAGAGCGGTGGCTTTGAGGAGATCGAACGGATGCGGAAAGCGAAAGATGACCGCATACGAAAGGAGGTATGGGAGCGCATGAATGGCATCGTTACTGAACCGGAGCAGAATACTATCGCAGCAAGCAGCCCTCCCCCCGCCGATGACAAACCGCCCGAGGAGCAAACCGATTCACCTGAAGCAGCTGGACCAGCGGCGGAACATGCGAGCCCATTATCAAGTGGTGAAGGAGGGGCCCGTGGCTCCGGTTCTAGCGATGGCCCCCCTGCACAAGATGAAGCTGCGAAGACGCCATCATCGCCAACTGCTCCTGGTATGTAGAGCAGCGGGATTCTCATTATTTATATATATATATGGGTCGAAGTTAAAGGCGCAAAAGAGTTTGGTTTTTTTTTTTGATCTAACATTGAACATTGTGGGGCTTAGCTTCGGGTCGCAAGCGCGCATCGTGGCTCACGTCCATATTCGCCAACTGAATTTTGAAAATCTCCCGGCCCCCGTCTTCCCGTTACATCTCCCAGTTACCCCCACCCCCACCCCCGGGCCCGTTGTTTACTTCTTTTGGCACCGAGACGTTATTTTGAAACCTTTTTGCCCATGGATAGAGCAGGGCCGTACCATGACTGGGTATATCTTATTTTTGCTATTCACTTTCCCCCCTTTTAAATTTTTTCGTTGGCTTTTCAATATTCGTTTTTCTGTTTTTTTTTTTTACGTTTTAATGTTAATGCTAATTGAATACCCCGATCATACACACCCCAGTTCTAAATGCCATGTCATAGCCTGTGTCTATATATATATATAAACCTCTGTTTTTTTGTTTTTGCAAGCGGTTGCTATCGTGAAAGTTTTGGTACTTGCTCTTTTTTTCCTCTTTCGCGTCGAGCCTTCTGTCCTCTTATCCTTTTCGCCTGTTGATCTGCTCCTGTTTCTCATTGGGATTTTATATACTTGGATACAAAGCTCTTTTTTTCGTTTTCTTTTTGTCGTCCGCTTTTCTTTCCTCCCTTGCATTTTTTGTTGTTATCGATACCCAGAGGCACTTATATTTTCTTCCCTTTGTCTTCATCATTTAAACACCCCAACTCCCCGTGTATTGTTTTCTTCTTCTTCTTCTTCCTTTTGTTATTTTTTGAAATCTATTTTCTGGTGTGTACGAAATACAATAGCTACGCTGGTAGGCGCAGGAGCTGGCTGGCTAGCTGTAGGTTTGTGCTGGCTGGGTACCTAGGTAGCTTTGAGACGAGAGGGATGATTTGGATGAAATTTGACGGTGTCCATTCATTATTACGACATACGGACAAATTATATTAAATTTTTATTCTTTGTTTACAATAAATAAATGCTGCTCCATACCTTGAACTTTTTGATTCTGCGTCCAATCGCCAGCCTCAAATTCTCAAATTTTCGATTGCCCCAAGGCCCCTAGCCCCGTGGCAGGGATTGGATGTTACCGACGAAATGCTTCAGGCAAAAGCAAGCAATGTTTATTCCGCCCTTTAGCCTGTAAGACAATTTCGCTGCCTTGACCGTTTCTAGCCTCAACACCATTGCCAAATGAATCATCTACTGCGTATACCATGTCAAAAGCATCTACACAATCAGCATTATTAGACGCTGAACTGACTTCTGGAGGTTTTCACAGAGGTCCGAAACGCGTCATCTTACGACTCCGCGTGAACGAATTCGATGGCTGTGACTCGACAGAATTCGACAGTGCTATCAAAGCATACCTAACATCTGCTGGACGCCCTGCCAACCAATTTCACAGCAGGATCCATCATTCACATATCGAACCTTTCCAGCCCTTAGAGATGAAACACATTTCATATAGTGCTGGATATTGAAAAGAATATGCTCAGGGATCTAGACCTTGGGGAAGTACAGCATGAAGTTCACCGTGTTCGTCGAGATATGGATGATACATTGTATGCAATAACTTCTCTGTACTCTGTAAATTTTGGGAATTTGACTAAGATGTCTAAAAACAGTACGGTTGAACGAATTCGAAATCCGGTCGAAGAGCAGAACTTTGTGCGAAAGATGCGCCATTTCATTGATATCTTCTATCCATGGGCAAAGTAGTGATGAAAATCATCTCAATCATCAACCCTCATTGCGCGGTCTAGTTCACAGCTTCCATACTTATTTTTCTCTGAATTTTTTATTTTTTATTTGAAGCTAGCATCACTCTCTTCTTTCTATTTGTCAATGATTAAAGGCGTTTTGAAACTATGTCTGAAGACTAAAATTATTGAACTCATTGCGGTTCTACTAAAAAATTGCCAGTTAGAGATATATTGAACATTCAGCACTCTCTTGAATGTAGTCTGCGATTCAGTATGAGAAGAAAATAAGAAAGAGAGAGAGAAAAATATTAAAAAGAAATTTAAGGATATGGATATACGCTATAACTACTACCTAGGCAGATAGGATCTAGGCATACATTTATATAAATATAGAGTAAACAAACAGCAACGGAGCAAGAATAATAACCTCAATTTCCAGAAATCAAGATATTATTATTATTATTCCACTACCAACTTTCCAACTAACAATATTTTACTGCTAACTTCGTAATTTGCATGGAAATGTGTAAACAATCAACATCGTACTGAACATTTATCTTGCTCTGGTATCATCCCTGCTGACCACCAGCGGGGAAAATTGCCCGCAACATCCACCCATACAAGTGCATAAATATACATATCTCCCAAAGCATATCACTTTTGTTTTTCGATTCTCTCATTCCTGACTGAGCTGCAGAATATTCACCCGCATCATATATTCATTATTCCTAGCCAGCGCGAGCATCTCTTCGGCTCTAAACCAGCTCACCAGCTCACCAGCTCACCAGCTCACCAGCCCCGCAGGCCGAGCTAATCATCGGGAACGAGCCGATTAGCTAGAGACGGCCTGATGCCGTTCCTCCCCGCTCCAAGTATCTCCCACCGCTCCCTCCTCATCCTCTTCTCCGCCTTACAACTCTTGACGGCACCCATATATGCCACAACCGATACCCCCAATAATAACATATCCAACGCCAACCTTGACCGGGAAAGTCTAGTCCAGCGCGATGTGGAAATTCAGCGACGACTGGCTGGCCAGTCGCCGAGGGGCGTGAGAAAAATGACTGATAACGAGGGAGAGAAGTTTTGGTTGGATTATTGGTATTTTGATGTTGATGTTGGTGGTGGGGGTAATCGCCCTGATAAGCATAAGGAGGGTTTGGGGAATGTTTGGATGAACAGCTCAATAGTATCATTATACCCGGCGTCCCCATTGCATAGATATACAGCAGACGAAGACGGAGAAGATCAAGATAGAGGAGGAGGAGGAGGCACGTCACTGCGCCTCTTTGGCCGCTCGTTATCGCGGTGGATGGCGCGAGACCGGGGCCTCATGTTTGGGAAGAGAATGTTCAACTGTCCTGTCGATACTGAGCCGTGCAGCTCCATCAACCGGCCGAATAGCTGCTGTGGGAAGGGGAGTAAGTGTATCCTTGTGAAGGATACGGGGTTGGGAGATGTCGGATGCTGCGGGGCGGGAGATAGCTGTTCGGGCGATCTGAGCGAGTGTGCGAAGGGGTACAGTCCCTGTCCTGATAATCCGGGGGGTGGGTGTTGTATCCCGGGATACTCGTGTGTGGATCAGGGGTGTATGTTATTTTTCAATTTCTTGCTCCAGTCTATATCGCCTTTTGTTATTCTCTTGAAATTAACCAACGCAGGCATATACATCTCAACAACAATCGTAACCGCAACTCCCCCACCGCCGCCTCCAGCACCACCATCAACATCTAACCCCTCTCCTCCAACAATCACAAAGCCCATAACCCCCCCCTCCCGCCCCACCTCCAACCCCATAACCACCATAACCACATCCCCACCGGTAACTCCAACCATAACCGGCTGCCCGACGGGCTTCTACGCCTGCAGCGCGGTCTACCACGGCGGCTGCTGTCGTACCGGCCGCGACTGCAACCCCACCTCCTGCCCCACAGTCTCCTCAACCACCATCGTGGATGATAATGGCGCCACAATCGTTATACCCGTTAATCCTACTGCGCTTGTGTCCTCTCCTGGTGGGGAAGGGGGGAGAAGGTGTGCCGGTGGTTGGTCGAGTTGTGCGGCTAGTGCGGGTGGCGGGTGTTGTCCGGACGGGTTTGTTTGTGCGGAGGTTAGTTGTACGATTTCGGCTGAAGGGCGGGGGACGATGGTAGTGGGGAAGATGGCGCCGGAGAATGGAGCGGAGAGGGGGGTTGTTGGGTGTGGGGTTGGTGTTTGGGCTTACTTGATCTTGATGACGATGATGACGATGATGATGTAGATGTAGAAGCCGTGAGGGGTGGTAAACCTGGTAATAATTTATCTTTTACATTTTGGCCTTGGTTAATTCCTTGGACCTATTTATTGGAATTTTTGTATACCATGTCTCTTCCTTCAATGATTTTTATGAGATAAAAGCCGGAGTTTTCTGAATATTGAATTTTAAGTTTAATGTAGACATAGCTTCCTTTGTCCTGCGTTCATGGAAGGTATCTAGATATCTTCAGTTTGAGTTCTTAGCTATAGATGGATTTGGATATTCTTTTGAGGTTGAATGAATGACTTGTATGAACTAAATGATTAAAGTTGAATTGAATTCATACGCCTATTTACATTTTCTATTCCCATGTCTCCTTGTGTATGCCTATACACATCTATATCTATATCTATCTTTTTCCAATCTCCTTGCGTCATGATGTGAAAAGTTGGTATGGAGAGCGAAACAAAAGAGAAAAAGAGGTGGATGAAACGAAAGAACAGCGGAAATATGTCCAATAAATGATAAGAAAAATGTACTACTTACTTCCAAGATCTGAAAAATAGCAACGCAAAAAACGGAGATAAAAATGATCTGATCTATCAAACATAAACGATAAAAAAACAAAAAAGAAAAACATTAGAGATGGTTATGTTTAGAGCTTGCTTTCTCTCTCATTCTTCACCAACACATTACTCCATGGATATGGGTCGAAAGTCAAGTTGTTGACGGGGTTTTGTTCGCTCGCCCGGTAGAACAGATCCTCGTAGACCTTGCCATCATACCGTCCCAAGGAGCTGTCAAGCTGCCAATCCGGGAACTTCCATGAGTCAACAAGTCGAACAGCATGGGGTCTGATATCATCAAGGAGTTTCGTAACTGCCTTAGTCCGTGCCAGGGTGATTTGACGAATGGTCACAGCGCCAGAGGTGAAGAAGTCGGCGGATTCGCGTTCCAATGTATGCAGAGCATAGAGCCGGAAGAGTTTGTAGAGGACTGCGGCTGTGTCAGGATCCAGGGCGGATGTTGTGGTAGGTGCTGAGACGCTTTCGTAAAAGCTCTTCACCACTAAGTATTGTGAGTGGGCAGTCGAGAGACGCCAGAAATCGACAAGCAAGCTATTCCATGAGCGCTTTTCTACATCACGCTGCTTCAGGGCCTCGAAGGTTAGGTGAGCGGTACGCCAGGCGAAGGCGTCTACGATGTCAACATCGTTGTCAAGAATGTCGAATGCAGCTCCCATGTCTCGGCGGCGAAGATAGTTCTTGAGAATGCGGCATGTGTCGTTATCAGGGGCATTGTCGGCCAAAACAGTTCTAGCTGATTTGAGGAGCTGAACAGGAATCCGTTAGTAAATTCCGATTCTTCAATTGCTGTAGAATTTCCAATGAGGATGGACTTACGTATCGTGCTACTTGTTGCGTCAACATGTAGTTGTCGCCTTCCCACGTGATAGTTGGCAAATAATCGGCATACCACGTACCGATACCGCTGTAGCTACTATTGGGGAATGAGAATTTGTACAACATATCAATATCATTGATATCAAAACAGGTCGAAACTTACCTATAGCCATGTCCACCACAAGCACTTCGGCATATTTCTAATCCTTCAGCTGCTGTTGTACTTCCAAGGGCTTTCAGACCGCAAGAGGTGGCGTGGAGATCGGCGAGGAGAAGCGCTCCTGCTTTTGCTGAACCACCACTAGCCATTTGTCTCTGGTTTTCCTCGTACATATCCATCATTCGCCGTCCAGTGAAATGGAGGGCGAAGGTAGCAGCGAGGAGTGGAAGAAGTCGGATTTGAACCATCTTATAGTTGATAACCTGGTTTTCACCGGACTTCTTATCTATAGCATCACGGTCCTGGAACTGTCTTCGGATTGAGCAGTATCTCGTGGCTATTGTTACACCTCGGGCTAGGACCTTGCCAGATTGCAGCACAATTGTGGACCGAACCCAGGTCATTGTACCATAGACCAAAGTGGCTGCGGCAGGGCGCACATATTGGTTTGTAACAGGGTCAACCTGCGAGAACCGTGCCAGCATGTTCACATGTGGAATTTTCACGTGGTTAAAAAGAAGGAATCCATTGTCCATAGTGCTATTATGTTGTTAGCCATCTCGCAAATCATAATAAAACCCACCAGAGGCAATAAAAAAACATACTTGTAACCGAACTTAGGCCCAATATCGCCAACATAGACGCCTTCAAGGGGCTCATGAGTCTTCAAATCGCGGATTGGCACGACAAAGGGATGAGGTCCATAGCTTTTGCCCTCAATAACTAGCTGGGCCATAACAACGGCATGGTTTGCGGTTCTGCCTAGAGAGCCAATCCACCATTTGGAAGCCGTCAGGCTCGGGGAGTGCATGACGAAGGTCTTATCTGTAGGGTCCCAGGTCGCTGTGGTCTCGAGACCTTGAACGTTAGATCCATGGCCCAGTTCAGTTTGGGCGTAGCAGCCAATGATCTCATAGCGTTCCCCTGGTTCTAAGAAAAGCTTCGCCTGCTCTGGTGTGGCCTGATTTCTAAGAGTGACCTAAATAATTTAGGATATAATTAGCGATATTGCTAGATAGTCTGGCAGCAACAATTGCAAGAGGAATCTTACTAAGAACATGCTTGCATGGAGTCCGTAGGGTGTGGGCTCGCTGAGAAGATCATTGGCCGTGATAAACTCGTCGTATGTCCAGTTGTACTGTTTTCTCAACTGTTGGATGCGTTTAGCCTTCCCAAGGGATGCTTTCAGCCGTTCTACACGCCCCATAGAAAGAATTTGCGATTTATCAAAAACGCTGTCCTTTTCCATGACGGCCAAAATCTTCTCCTGTCGGTTGAGCACCTCCTTGGTATGAAGCAACTCCGCCAGCTTGTCAACAGAGATATTCGAACCGTCTCGCTCCTGCTGTAGAAGCTCCGAGCCCTGTGGGCCGGTAGGCTTCAAAGCCTTCACCCACTCAGGGACGGGGGCCATTTTCAGAGAAGGGAGGGTAGATAGTAAGAAGAGGGTGGAATAAAGGGCGTAAAACCACTCGCGCAAGAAGATGATGAGTGGGAGGCGGAAACGATGTGCGTAGGCGATGCAAAAGGAAGAAGAAGAGGAATAAAAATAGTTACACCGGTAAGCCGCCGGGGGCGGCGGACGATATAAATGTTTCCGATTACTGCGCTGCGCGGCCGGAACCAACTCGATGGTCGCCTGAAGGGGAAAGTGCCGAGGTCTATCGGGGAATTTCTGGACGGCTGGGATTATGTAACCACGTCGGGACCTCCGGAGTTCTCTACGGCGGGGAAAGCAAACACTAAATTTGTTAATTAATAGATAAATAAATGCCCCGGGATGGGTTTATACGCCCCCCGGGGATTCGTCTATATAGAGAAGAGTTTCGGTACTTGTGAAGTTGAGGGAGGATCTTTCATTCTCATATCTACTCGGAGAGTGGCATACGCTACGGGTGAATCATCGGAGCTGTAGTTAGCTGTCGGAACTAGCTAGCCATAGCCTAGCATCGCACGTAGATTGACACGATCTTCTGCTAGGGACGCTAAGCTAAATACTCAAGGAACACACTAAAAGCCTTCTAATCTTCTGTGTGAAAAATGGCACTTTTGTAGTTGCTCAAAAAATTTCAAAGCCTGTGAATTTAACAACAAACCTCAGGGTTTTCAGGAGACACCTGTTAATTCTCACATGTTTAACTTTGGGTCCTTTTTCTGTCCCCAGAATCCCACGCCCACAGGGCCCACAGGGATGAAAAGTCAATATCCAGAGAATACAAATTCCCGCCAACGCTGGTGGTTCTCACATGCTCGTGTTTATTTATTCAGAAATTCGTCCTTCATATAACAAATTTCCCTGACACACCAGATAGTTTGAACACCTGTTACATAGTGGGGTGTTTTGCTTCATTGATAATATTCTCTGGCCTCGGAACGTTTCACCGGTGCTCATGCAAAGTAGCTCGAACTCCCTCCTGTGATCAGCCAGAGCGACCACGAGTGTTATATGCGTGAATTCCCATGTGCCACGGTAACATGTATATCTGAAAGTATTATAAACAGATCCTAGTACAGAGTAGCAGACAAAATTCAGCTCAGGACTTCTGTCATGCTTGCATCTGTGAAACATCTGTAGCCAGCCTAGAAGCCTTCTAGAGAGAGTTCCACCCTCCTCCGCACATGGCAAAGGCCTATTCTCAGAGCTGCATATCTTCCTGTTGGTTGAATGGAGAAAATAGTTGACAAAAACAAGAAATAACAAATATTCCCAGTGTTTAAATGCTGTTCTGAACACAGACTGAATGTCTGATGTCTGATGTGGCTGGCGGCTGCGGTACGCTTAACGTGAGCCGCCAAGCGCCAAACGGACCAATCACAACCACGAAAGAGAAAACATTGCCGACCACCAAAACACCCACCGTCACCTCCGCCTTCGTTTCCGACCCTGACTGGCATCAACTTCATCTCAAAATCAACGCGTATCTACCACAACATCCGTCAATTAGGTTTTGACAATCGCATCCTGTACCAGAAAAGTAGGCAGACCCCTACTCTACCTTTCCCTCCCGCCCTCGGCGGCATCCTCGTCGCCTAGACTCCACCCCGTCTCCTCCATATCGGTTTCTTGAGACCCCTCTCTCTCGGCCTAGCCGCATCTAATTTATAGAGCCCGATGATGCCCGCCCGGCCTTCTTCTGTTCCTCTGCGGTCTCGCTGCCTCCTCCGTTCACCACAACATCGCCAGCCGTTTTCAACGCAGAGCTCGCTCCGTGGCGCTCATGGTGACCACTACGATCCACCAACCGGATGGCTTTGGGGAGTGAAGCCCGGACACAAATACGTCAAGGAGGGATGGGAAGGCCTGTGGACGTATGGGTTCGTCGGTAGCTTGCTTGTTGCTGGTATCGCGTATTCTTTCAAGCCTGATACATCGTACGTGTTACTGCTTCTTCTATTTGTCGGCCGTTAGATTTGACAAACTTGTCAACTGCATATCATATCAATATGTCCACTATATGCGTAACTTGGGATGCTAACCAGTGCATGTTTAATTACTCGTTAGGATACAAACGTGGGCCCTCGAAGAAGCTAGAAGACGGCTCGAGAAGGAAGGCATCCTTGAAGACCCCGACGTTGTGCAAAAGAAATAATCGAACTATCTACACCCTAATCCCGATGTATATAGAACTTCCCACCGACGTTGGAAGGGGAAAAGAATAAAGAGATAGAGTTGAACTTCCCTATATCAATTCTCGGATATTTCACACAAATTAAATTGGGGGAGAGAGTGAGACGAAGCGGAGTTTCGCTGTTTTTTTCTTTCTTTTCTTTCTTTTTTGTTTTCGAGTTAGTTTCGTTACGATGCATGTTTCGGGCATTGTCGCCTTGCCTCTTTTCTTTTCGTCTTCTTTTCGCTTTGCTTTACCCTATTCTTGGAGGCATATTCCAACTTACGTTTCCATCATCGCTTTGGGAGGCTTTAAAGCAGAATTCCGGTTTTGGTCGAAGTCCTTATCCAGCTTTCTAGAAATACCAAGCTGATGTAAAATATCACATCTCTACACACGCTGGTCTGGAGATATGTAAGCTAGAGCATATCCGCTTTGAACCTTATTTGCTAGCACTCAAAAAATAGAAATTTCGTCCGCCATAAATCTCGGTTAGACCAAAGAGGAATTGGTATGCTGTCTATTTAATTATAAACAAATGCCCAATCAGCTTAACTGGTATCAATCTATATCTCAGGGTATACTTCTGTTCTCCTCAACAACGGCATCTCCCTCCTGACCTTCTCCAAAAGTTGCAAATCAATCTCAGCGACAACAATTTCCGGTTCCTGCGACACGCTCCCACCTCCCAGCTTAGCAACTACCTCTCCCCACGGATTCACGATCATGGAATGTCCATAGCTGACCCTCTTAGGGTTATGGGCACCGGATTGTGCTGCTGCAATGACATATGATTGTGTTTCGATGGCTCGTGCTCGAAGTAGAATTTCCCAGTGTGCTTGGCCGGTAGGCACGGTGAATGCGGATGGGTAAGTTATTATCTGTGCGTTCTGGCGTTTGAGTGATAGACTTATTTCTGGGAAGCGGAGCTGTGTTTACAATAGTAAGTAGCAAAGGCTATTGTATTGGTTTGGTGTGACCAAAAGCTGAACAAGAAAAAAAAAGTTCATATCGAACATGGTCCACATACATCAAAGCAAATGCTCAGGCCAACTCGGCCAATTGGTGTGTTGAAGGGCGGTAGAATTTCCATCCCTTTCTCCACGCTCCTGTTCAGAGATTCTTAGCAAATACCGAAACTCAAATTGTTAAAGATGTATTTAATCAGACATGTGGACGCATACCTACTCTCCTTCAGTACAGGGCCATCCTTGATCTCAACATCAAATAGATGTATTTTCTGATACCGTTGTGTGATTTCTCCCATCTCATCAATCCATATCAATGTATTCTTCACCTTCTCGCCCCCTTGGACTGGCTCATGGATGCCCACATTAATCGACAACTTGGATTCTCGAGCTTCCTTCTGTAGGCCGAGAACGAACGGACTCTGTTGTACGGGCTGTGCGAGCGACACTGTTTCGGATGGCGATGAGGCTATGTAGTCCGATGCTTCGGGTAAGAACAGCGCCTATATATACTTGTAATATCTTGAATTAGAACCGAGTTGATTGAAATCCCCAGAACCTTGAAAATATAGATTGAAACATCTTCTGTGTCTTATTGGGCAAATTTTTAGGCTTAGGCGGTGGGCATAGTCAAGAATCACCTTTGCACCTGCATCGACAGCCTTTTTAACCAGTATTTGACATTGAGAGAAGTTATGCGCTAAGCTCGCCGTCGAGCATAGTTGACCAACTGCCTATGTATCAAGTAAGTAGAAACACCTCATGAAGCGAATATGAAACATACAACAATCGTCATAGTTATGATAGCGTTTTCACATTAACATAAAAATTGCTAGAACTATTGTGAGCCGAATTATACTTATGTCCCCTCCGAAGTTGGATTGCTATATCTAGATTATGATATTGACCTTCGTTATCGGCATCGTCGGCAAAGTTTCCCCGAAGAACATATAATCACGTGAGATCGAAAAGCAGCGCGGAAAATAAAAATATTACTACTTTTGGAATGGCGGATAGCTTCATCGACCTGAGCTAGCAACTCTAGCCTTTTCAAATTGAATTTGAACGGCTTGTCGACGTAAGTATTCACTGCCCCTTAAAACTTCTGAAAACCTAGCGCTGCTGGAAAAATTCTAACAACACTTAGGAATCGCCTTTGTGGTAACGCCAGCGAACCCCGCTACCATATTGGAGCTCCGGGAACAGCTCGATCCTATTATTGCAATTGCCCCGAATCACTCTATCAGAGCGTGATTCTCGGATACCCTATGCGGACGGCAGGCTCGATTATAATTTCAAGATGAAAAGTCTGCGGAGGGATCACTCTTCAAACCCGCTGGCCGCCAATGTCTCAAGTAAAATCTTCGTGAGATCGACAAAAAGCGGCAAGGTTCAGAAGATCGTTAGGGAGTTATACCTAAGACAAGACATCCCATGTTCCTCGAAGTTATGTTCTGTGTGTCTGTCATACGCGCCGACCGATGCCAACGGAAATGGTGAGAAAACGCTCTCTTTTCGCGATCCTTCGACCATCAATGCTAACCAGCCGAAGTTACTCCATTTGTGCTATCTGAGCGGCCGGCGGGCACAAAGTCATTCCCCAGAGGCCATTATTTAATACCAGATACGAATGCCCTCCTCAATGGCATGGATCTTTTCGAACAGACGGGTTCATTCTACGACGTGATTATTTTGCAGACAGTGCTAGAGGAGCTGAAAAATCAGTCCCTTGCATTATATACCCGACTGATATCCCTGATTCGGAGCGAAGAAAAGCGATATTACCTCTTCTTTAATGAATTTCGATTGGAGACTCATGTTAGGAGAGGCGCGGAGGAAAGCATAAATGATCGAAATGATAGAGCGGTTCGAACGGCAGCAAAATGGTACCAGGGACATCTAGGCCAGGTAGTGAAGAGAGGCCAAAAGGAACAAACCGCTCCAGCCATTATCATGATTACTGATGATAAGGATAATCTTCGCAAAGCAGAACGGGAGGGTGTGACGGCTATGTCGTTATCTGATTATGTATCTGGCCTTGAAGATTCCGATAGGTTGCTTGACATGATCAACGAAGCTAAGTCTGCGCATGATTCGAGGCCGACGAGAGGTGAATTATTTTACCCTGAGTACTACTCTATGTCGAAAGTGATGACAGGTCTTCGTGCGGGAACTTTGCATCAGGGCGTTTTCAATGTTTCCCCTTACAATTATCTCGAGGGGTCGGTACAAGTAGCAGCATTTGACAAGTCCCTCCTCATACTTGGTCGAGACAATAGTAATCGAGCGATCGCGGGAGATATAGTGGTGGTCGAAGTTCTTCCGAAAGACCAATGGAAAGCTCCGTCAACGAAAATCGTGGATGAGGAGACAGTCACTAAAGATGAAAATGCTGAATATGACGAGAAGGAAGCTGTGGTAACGGAAAAGGAGAGAAGAGCATTACAAGAGGAGGTTAGAAAAGCGCACGGAAAAACCCCAGAGGGCCGACCCCAGCCAACAGCTCGTGTAGTGGGAATAGTCAAAAGGAATTGGCGTCAATATGTTGGAAACATCGATAAAATCTCGTCAGCATCCCAGGCACAATCTGGTAGACGACAGCAAACCGTTTTCGTCATACCCATGGATAAACGGATACCTAAAATTCGGATACGTACGAGACAGGCGCACGAGCTTTTTGGCCAAAGGATACTGGTTACAGTTGACGCCTGGGATCGCGATTCAAGATACCCAACGGGTCATTTTGTACGATCTCTAGGAGAGTTGGAAACTAAGGGCGCCGAAACAGAAGCTCTACTTCTCGAGTATGATGTCCAGTATAGACCGTTCCCGCAAATCGTGCTTGATTGTCTTCCTCCCGAAGGCCATAACTGGAAGGTTCCGCAAAATATGGATGACCCTGGTTGGCATGATCGCAAAGACCTACGAGATTTACTTGTCTGTAGTATCGACCCACCAGGCTGTCAGGATATAGATGATGCACTCCATGCTCGACCTCTCCCCAACGGAAATATTGAAGTCGGTGTCCACATCGCTGATGTCTCTCATTTCGTGAAACCGAATACCCCTATGGATACTGAAGCAAGCATGCGAGGCACGACGGTATATCTCGTGGATAAACGTATCGATATGTTACCTATGCTTTTAGGAACCGATCTTTGCTCTCTAAAGCCACATGTCCAAAGATATGCCTTCTCCATTATCTGGGAAATGACTCCTTCCGCCGAGGTTGTATCGTCAACTTGTACAAAATCTGTCATTTTCTCCAGAGAAGCTTTCAGCTACGAACAAGCACAGTTACGTATTGACGACAAATCAAAAACCGACGAATTAACCGAGAGCATGAGGACACTCCTCAAACTCGCCAAATTACTCAAACAAAAGCGGATGGATGCTGGTGCCCTTAACCTGGCCTCTCCAGAAGTCCGCATAGAAACCGACTCGGAATTATCAGACCCGGTGGCAGACGTCAAAACCAAAGCCCTCCTGGACACCAACAGCTTAGTCGAGGAATTTATGCTTCACGCTAACACCACTGTTGCTTCAAAAATCTTCAAGTCCTTCCCGCAAACTGCACTTCTTCGCCGACACGCCACGCCCCCACCTTCAAATTTTGAAGAGTTGATTGCCCAACTCTCCAAGAAGCGCAACATGACCCTCGACGTATCCAGCTCCCTTGCTCTGGCAACGTCCCTTGACCGCTGTGTTGACCCAGCCAACCCGTTCTTCAACACCCTGGTTCGTATCCTTGCCACCAGATGCATGACATCAGCAGAATACTTCTGCGCAGGGGCCCACGCGGAATCTGAATTCCGCCACTACGGCCTTGCCTCGACAATTTACACCCATTTCACCTCCCCAATTCGACGTTATGCAGATTTGGTTGTTCACCGCCAATTAGCTGCTGCAATCGGCTACGAAGGACCTGGTGCCTCTACCGCGGAGGGACTGGCTACCCGGAGCCGACTAGAAGATATTTGCAAAAATATCAACCATCGCCATCGTAATGCACAGTTTGCTGGCCGTGCAAGTATAGAATACTACGTCGGCCAAGCGCTCAAGGCGCGTGGCGAACAAGAGGCGTCTAAGCTTGGGGCGGGTGAGGGGACGAATGCGGGGGTAGATGAGGAGGGATATGTCATGCGCGTGTTTGATAACGGGGTTGTTGTTTTTGTACCACGGTTTGGTATCGAGGGCGTTGTGAGGTTGGAAGATTTTATCATCCCTGGGAGTCAGCAGGGCGATAGAAAGCAAGTTGCGGCCAGGCGGGAAAGTGAGTTCGATGCGGAGGAGTACTCGTTGAAGGTTTGGGAAAGAGAGGGCGAGAGTGGAGCTGGTGGGGATGCGAAGAAGAGCGTGGCGGTCGACTTATTTGACAAAGTTAGGGTTAACGTGAGCTCCGTGAAGGAGGAAGGGGGCCGTGGGGCCGGAAAGAGGAGAGTTAGAGTATTGATTTTGGGCAAGACTTAGTTTAGACTAGTTCTGGGACGTGACATGATGGATAGAATGGAATGTTTGTGATTTAGAAATGAAAAGTATGGGTTGATAGGATCGGCTTCTACGAAGCAATACCCAACCTATAATTCCGAGAAGTAAAAAAAAAATCAGATAAAGTCTTCTCTTTTGATATTTCCTCTATGCCAATTTTCTAAGTCTATACTAATTAAATGAGAATAATTGTATGTATATAGCCGTCCGAATTCAATTCCAGTTGCCAAGGTAAGTAAATACTTTTCAAAAATGCAATTGCTGTGTCCCGGCACATATATGCCTGACTCAAACGCCAAATAAAAGAAATACCCATGCTGTCTATTTATTTCTTACGATGCGTTATGGCTTGTGTTCGGAGCCGCAACACTAATCAAGCGGAAAATGGGTATGCCGGCTTGAATTTTGCGTCGAACGCTCTCAACACCAAATTATCATACAATTTCCCAAGTGATCATCCTGCGGAAAAGGACGGCAGGGCTCCATACACTCGTTTTAGTTGCAGGAGTAATAGGGCCTGGTGGCGATTCTGGCGACGGCAGGGCTGATTGGTTTGACTGATACGGTTTCTCTCCAGGCATGCAACTGCCATCTTGAGGGGCCGCTGTAGGTAAATGTGGATTTGCACGAATCTTCACCGTCCTCGCAACATTCGCCGCATCTGTAGCCGCTTTTCTCTCCGCAGCAACGACGTTATCGCCCACTTTCCAACCGCGCACGACCCACAGACACAGGGCTCCAGCAATATACGTGAGTCCTGCAAACAGCTGCGCGTATAGATAGGCACGGTTCTTCTTCGAATTATCCTTCACGAGAACTGCGATTGGCTCCGAAACAGTCGTGGGCGGAACCATGAGAACCCAGATGATACTCAATCCGCTGGGGAGCTGTTGGAGACCGATGACTTCAGCACAGACTGGGACGACCGTTGTCCAGAATGTGCCTGCGACAGTTCCCATGATGATTGCAAAGAAACAGAGCAGACCCATGCTCTGTGTTGGGGTCCAGACGGCTAAGCAGAAAATACCACAGAAAAGTGAGATGATGGTGGCCATGTTGAGACGGCCATAGCGATCACTGAGTAAGCCAACGACTGGGCGACCCAGCCCTTGCCCAAGGTTGAGGAGAGCGCCGACGATGCTACCCTGGTGCGCGGTGAGTCCGATTGACAGCGCGAAGTTGGGGAGGCTGAAGAGTACCACGACGTATCCTAGCAAGCTGAAGAAACCCCATCCTTGTAATAGGAGGAATTCAGGCCGCTTGAGCAGAGGTAAATGAAATGCTTTGTATTGGGATCCAGTAGCTTTGTTTCGATCTCGGATTAGATTGGCCGCGATGAGATTGACCATAAATGTGATAATCCCAAGGATGCGAAAGGTCCACCCAAGCCCGAAGCGTGATATCATTGATCCCGTGGCTAGAGAATAGGTTAATCCGCCGATACCGGAGCCGGCAGCCGAAATGGAGGTTGCGATGCTTCGTTTGCGGAGAAACCACTGCGATGTAACACCCACGGATCCAATAAATAGGAAGCCCATACCGAACCCGAAACAGACACCCTGGCTCAGAAATAGTTGCCATTGCTTTTTAGCAAAGGAGGCACCGATAAATGAGATTGTTTGGAGTACAACTCCTACGTTAAGAATAGGTCGATTGCCATATAGATGAACCAGGTGCGTTACCAAGGGGGCGATCAGGAGGCAACATGACATGCTTAGGCCACCAGTGAAGGCATAGGTGAGGTCGCTGGCACCGGGGAAAATATCATTGGACAAATAGTATGATAAGAAGACACCGTATGCCTAGTTTAGGAAAATCAAGGAAGCCTATGAGCCGTTTGCTTATTGTTTTGCCAGTAAAATCGCGAGACAGGAAGATCGTTAAGGGAAGCGAGGATGTCTAGATTTTAAAGGGTCAACTTACACTATTAACACCCCATGTGTTTCCGTTAATCCAGGCTGAGCAGGCTACGCAAACCCATCCGTAACCACCATCTGGCGGGACATCCTCTAGAGGTTTCTCATCTACCCATTCGTCAGATTGTTGGCTGATATCGTGCTCGGGAACCCTTTCTGCTGGCAGTCCGCTCTTGCTGGACGGTGGCTCTATCGCGGTCTGATGCGAGTCAATTTCAACCGCAACTTCTTTTGAAGAATCATTGGCCATGACTCTACCAAGGCATGCCCCGAGTAGGGAGATCAACGCGGATTTTCAAATGCCCTAAAATCTAACTGCCACTGTAGAATTTCGAGTGAAATTCAATGACGTGAGGTGCGGGTCGTTTCTGGAGTAAAAATTATACAAGATAAACTTGGAAACCGTAAAAAGGGGGCGCCGTGTGGAGAAAATTAGTTTGACTCATATGGGGAAATAGCAAAATACCCGCCCTGGTTCGAGACAATTGCAACGCAACGAGGAAGAACAGAAAGGAAAATATCAACAGGATTAATTTCCATCATGGTGGCTCTTGTTGTGAGTAGTTTTCGCGGTGCCTAGGCTAACGGGAAAGAATTTCCGGCTCTGATGAGAGCCATTATTCGATCGATTATTTAGCTTGCGAGAGTTCAAGCTGGAAAAAAGACCGAGTTTGACTAAGAATTTGCCGGGATGTGGGGTATTGACAAGGTTATCCGGCTCCATGAACCAGTCAATACCAAACAATGATTATGAAGCACTGGCCGTCCCCCGTCCAGCAGTAAATGCTTTTTGTTTGAGTTACCGACTACCGATTGCGGGGAAAGAGCCAAACTAACCGAGCGCTGCTGATATCGTCCAAAGGTTCTATGCATATTGCATATTTGTGAGCGGGATAGAGAATGATACCCCGTACTTGAAACTTAGGTCTTGACTTGCGCAGCCCCCTCGAACAACAAGGGATGATTTATCTCCTTTGACTCGACCTCTGGCGGAGGGGCTCCTGAATGACGGACTGTTAATTGATCGTAATATCAAGTAACTGCTGCTGGGCGTCACACACAACTTCTTAACTCACAAGCTGAAGAAGAACACTAAATCCGGACTTATTAGGGATACGTTAGAGCCGAAGAATTGAGGATATTCAATATCACCGCTGCGTTGAGGCGAGTTCGGGACTGAACCCTTTTCCAAACCATATTCAATCATCCAAGATTGATGTCAAGTCGACAATGAGTTTGCCTTTCTCAAGTGCTAGAAGTCTACTGGCCTCCTTTGCTGAAATTCAATGAATTTATCACTCTCAACAGCAGAGGCTTCAAAGCTGCTAAATTTCATGCGCAAGTGAGTGGCTCCTAACAAGGTGGGTGCCCTAATATTTGATGCCCTGGACAATGATCATGCTTTGATACCCTTAGTTTGTAAAGAGATCGGCACTTATCCTGCTCGGATGATCAGTTTCTATGATTGATTCTTCAATGTCTGATATCACTGTGAGCAATGATATTTCTGTTATGCAGGTTTTTGGGCGTTGGAGGTTGTTCTAGTGTTCGAAATAAAGCCGCACGAACTTACCCCTGGATTACAAAGATTGAACACAGATATACTCCAAAAACACTTTATCAAAAGTTTTCACAGTACCATATATGCTACTTTAACAAGTATCTCTACTAGAGTATTTTAATTGGACTTTTAATAAAAAATTCCATCTGGAAACAGTTCGAGTAGATAGGGCTTAGGGCTTAGGGCTTAGGGTTTTCAGGGGCTCACGTGGCTCACGTGGCTATGCGTTGTCCGCGCGACGAATCACGTGATGGTATGACATGGCATTTGTTGATACGATGCCCCAAAGAAGAAATCTTGAAGCTGGGCGGAGAGATAAGACGTGGATGTTCAACTAGCATTATTTAGCAGACGGGACAAGGAAGACCGCGAAGAGTGAAACACATAAATACGGCCCTTTTGCTAATCTGTTAATGTCCCTACAGTTCTCTTACCATAACTAGCATCATCAATAAACATTACTAAACCCTCGTGTTCAACAATATATATATGCAAAGTTAAATATCCAGGTTCCTGCCATCCGACTGTATATAGACCACCACCACAGCTTCAACAATCCCCCATACCATTGATTAGTCTATAAACTAGACTCGTCCTCTCCAAGGGCAATTCTCGGTGAATTCTTCCAGCAACCATGATACACTCTTCAAGGTCCAAGAACGCGACCCGAAAAGTGTCCCCCCCGGGACCAAGCTACATGAACGAGGAACAGATTAGTCGGTAACCCTTCATTCCCACTCCCTTACCAGCTCATCATAGCTATAGAGAGGAGGATCCGTGCGAGATCCTTCGTGTTTATTGTTTTGTTTGCTGCCTGTGCTTCTGATAAGGATTTACATTACCCATCAGTACTGACTGGTTTGTACCCCATAGCAACATACCTAAAGGACCTTCGAACAAATAGACCCCCCCGCCCCAATGGATCCCGACCATTGCCTACGAAAAGCCTCTCGTTGAACCAGAGACTCAGGAGTGATATGCCACCTCGTGCATCGTCAGCACTTTCCATGAACACTGACTCAGACTGCCATCGTGTTTCCTCCACCGAGCCCTACCAGCGTTCAGCAAGTGCTCTATCGCACCATAGAACAAACTCAGGGTTCTCTAGTGGAAGTATATCTGCTGGACAATTGGTAGAAGAAGAACCAGAACAAGCATGTAATTTACCAAAAAACTTTTCTCCAACCGCAAGTGTTAGGTCGACGACGGGAACATACAAAGTACGGGGTCAGAGATGGATGGAGCGAGAGGAAGCACGGTCGTTACGGCAAGCTTTGGAAGAAATGGACTTTCTAGATGACGGACAGCGATTGCAAGCTGCAGCTCAGGAGGAGGCTACGGAATTGGTACTGAGTCACCAGACTTCCGGCTTCCCGAAGCTTAATCCACATGCGGCATATCGGAACCCTGACCTAAGTGCCACCACCAATCGTTTTCGTCAGCACCTAGAGAAAGGCGCGCATGCCAGAAGTCAGAGGCTCAGTGCCTCTGAAGAACCGAACCAAGGTGTCTCTTGGTCAGGAAGTCACCGATCTGCATCAGATAGCTCATCAAATGGGAGTCGTACAGGCAGAGAAAGTCCTGAATTCCAAAGGCGTGCGGACCCAACAGGATCTCATGTTCCGCCGAAGATCGTCGAAGTTCCAGAGGATAATGAAAATATCTTGGTCACGAAAAATGGAACGCTGCAGCAAAAGCCTAAGGTTAATTTTACTTTAGACCCAGAGGATTCCGATTCCCCCGAAACAGTGGTGCAGAGGAAAACTAGTCCACGGACGAGAATTGCCAGTAATGACTCAGTGAAAGGCATTTTCCGAAATCCAGAGGATCAGATATATGAGGAACCACAGGAGGACGGGGTGCCAAACCAAGTTGGGGTTAGGCCGGCCGCACCACCAAGCTCAGCTTTGAAAGTTAAGCCTCGAAATTCGTTGCTTCGAGGTGCTCGTCCATTTCCCCGGAGATCCAACATTGTTCCCGAGGGCAAGAAATCTTCTGTGTTCGACATCCATAGGAATACACCGTCACAATCGAGGAATCCCCTTTATAGGGCAAACCCATCACCCTCACCCCCCGCCACTAGTAGCCCAAAGGATGATGACATGCCCCCAACTAAAGATGGGATAGAAATCCGTGGTGACGACATCCGTGCAGCCACGAGCATGCGACTCAGGGACCGTAGTACTAAGCTACCTATGCCCACTGCTGTTAGTGACCGTCCTGGCCGCCCAATCGTGAGCTTCGACCGATCATGGAGAGATAAATCGCAGAGCAATTCTCCCAGAGACTCTCCACGAAATAGTCTTGGGGGATCTATAAAGGAGCCTGCTGTGGATGTTACACCTCCCCCTCCCACGAGCGTGATCCTCACTATTAATGTTTCGGATGAGCCTCAGGTTCCGGTCATCAATGTTTGCGGGGACGATTCAACAGCGCCTACCATCTCAGTATCCTCCGCACCCCCAACAATTTCTGAGATGAAGGCTGCGGAGCATAACCCCCGACCACTACCCAACCCGGAATCAAGCCAAAATAAAAAGCAGAATGCGCCAAATTCGAGAGGTTCGTCTACAAAACGCTGGTATACTCCTTATACCCGAACTGGCGTCCCAACCGCCTCCTGCACCGCTTGCGGGCTGTCCATAGCCGGGCGCATAGTAACAGCGTGCGAATCCCGCTTCCATCCCGAATGCTTTTCTTGCCACCATTGCCAGACCCCGCTTGAGTGTGTCGCCTTCTACCAGGAACCTGAAGCTAAACGAGCAGAGAGGCTTGCGGACGCAGACCCTAACGACGAAGAAGCCAATGCCAAGCGATTTTACTGCCACCTGGATTTCCACGAGCTTTTTAGCCCACGGTGCAAGAGCTGCAAGACGCCAATAGAAGGCGAGGTCGTCGTCGCGTGCGGGGCGGAGTGGCATGTCGGTCACTTCTTCTGCGCTGAATGCGGAGAGCCCTTCACACCGACGACCCCCTTCGTAGAGAAAGCCGGGCACGCGTGGTGCATCCGTTGTCATTCTACACGTACTGCCTCCCGCTGTCAAGGATGCAAGCAGCCAGTGCTCGACGATCTTGTAGTTACTGCTCTAGGCGGCCAGTGGCATGAGAAGTGCTTTGTGTGCAGCGAGTGTAGTGGCAGTTTCGGCCCTGAAGGACGCTTTTTCGTCAGGGAAGGAGAACAGCGATTCACGAGGAAAGGGCGTCCGATTATTGGCCCGATTGAGACTGCTGTTTGCGAAGCTTGTGAGGGACGAAGATTGAAGGCTTGATTACTTTGATTTTTGTTCAATATCTCTTCAACGTCCATGATGGCAGAATACAGAAATCTTGGGCCAAAGATCACAATAACCCCTGTTCCTAGCCTTGCTTGGAAATTGATGGCCCGGTTTTTCTGAAACCTTGCAGCCATGCTCCGCAATTTCGGTATAAACAACCACGGGCTTCGAGTAATCTACTATATGGTACGTATTGGTAGAAACTCTCCTGGATGAATTTGATGAATTAGTATGACACTTATCGCGAGCATTGTTTTTGGATATTCTCTGTCTCCTTTTTTGCGTGTGCTTTGTATGCCTCTTCCAGGGACTCGCATGCTTATCATTATTGCCACTTGCCGTTTTGCGAAGTTGAACTTTTTTGAAATAGGGGAATATATTGGAGTAGGCCATGACTGTGAGCGGATTCATTTTTGATGGATATAGTTTTTGGAGCTTTGAAGGGGTTTTTCTTTTATTTATGTATCATTCCTAGTTCTTGTGTTTTTACTTGTTTTCCTGAGAATTTGTTATTTGAAGTTTTAATTTCCTTCCAACATTTGTTTGTCCTTGATGTTGCCTATTTCGATGGTATAGAATTGTGAGCGGGGTTTGTCTTTTCGGGTTCTGTGGTTGTTGCTGTTTAAGAATAGCAGGTCGCTTAAAATTTGAAGTTTGCTTTTCTGTTCATAATGTGGCCCTCTAACCGTGGACTCTTCAACTTTCAATCTCAACAAGGCCATTGCGGATCCTCCTTTCTTTTCCATACTGCCACAAATTTCTTCCCCTTATTCCTTGTGACCTTCTTCCCTTCCTCCGTCTCCTCCATCATAACCTTAACACACGGATCCTCCTCCAACTCAGCATCCCCGACTCTCTCAAACAGCTCTTTTACAGTATTTATCCCTCCCTCTTCCCCTTCTTCCTCTTCCTCGCCGTCCCCGCCCTCAAAATGTCCAACTATCCACTGATGCAACTCCTCCACATCAGTGATGGTATACAACTTCCCACCAGGCCGGAGAACATATGCATACTCCGCGTTTAACGATGAGGATACAATCCGTGCCTTGTGCTTGCGGGTTTTAAAATGCGGATCTGGGAAGCAGATGAAGATAGCAGATAGTTGGCGGTGGGCGAAGAAGTTTGGGAGGAATTTCATGGTGTTTGTGCGGATGGCGGAGATATTTTGGTAGTTGGCGTGTGCAGACGACAATGAGGAGGAGGCTGGAGATAGCGATTGCGATTGAGATTGTGGAGGTGAAGCCGCATGCACTGTTGTTGGTGGAGAGTCTGAGCGTGGTTGTACTGGAGGTATGAACGATGCATCAGTCGTGGGCAGGGGAGGTGCGGGCCGTTGTGCGCGGAGAGCGCGAATGCGGTCCGTTACGTAGTCAAGGACCTGAGCGCGGAGCTCCATGCCTGTGCCATTATTGTTAAGTTAAATGGTTCTAACTTGGATTATTGTTGAAAGGGGGGACACTCACCAACCATCAGTGTATCCGGCATTAAAGGTGCCAGGGCGACTAATAGCCCTCCAAACCCGCATCCAATATCCGCTATTTCCACATCTTTTGTTAAACACCGTGCACCACTCAGGCTCACATTGTCCGGATTTGGGTCTACAAACGCAGGATAATGCGTTGACCAATCCATATGCGCTGGACTAATCGGGCTAGATATAATTAAATTGGATAAGTCAGCCTCCCACCGTACCTCTGCAGTTTGCGCTTCGGAGGAATTTGGTGGGCTACTTACTATGATAATCGATGATCTGAAAACGGGTTCGCATGAGCCCGCTGCCGGTATAGTCTTTTCTGGGGGAGGTGGACTTCTCCGCTCTGAATCTGCTGCTCTTGAGTCTTGCGGTATTCACTGCGCCTCTGGCGTTTACTCGGTGGCGTGGATGCCATTTTCAATCTTATTTATGTGCCTTTGTATAGTCTGAAAAGAACTTTGTTCCCCGTAGACACGCAAGGAGACTGAGAATCGGAGGGGCGTTGCGGGGCGGAGATGAGTGCTTTGCGGAAGATTCGAAGGATCGTGTCACCCAAATTGGTATATGTCTTCTTTAAAATATGAATATACCTTCTAAGACATATTTAAAATCTCCAGAAATCAGATCAATTGATCCTAGATTCTGCATCCAGCTTGAATATGGCTCATCGTTGTTGTACTTATTCTTGTGCGCTGATGATTTTGAAGCTGTCGCGCCATATGTCACGTGGATATTATCTTATCTGATCAGATTTGATATGTAACTAGCCAACCACGTCGGACAACTTTAACCTCGACACATTTAGATAGGAAACGGTGAATCCCGATATGATATAACACCCCCTCTTTGATACCTAGATACCATCCGTTATAATTTTCTCCCTCCCTTTATAGCCTAATTCCGACGAGCGATAGACGCATCTCCTATACGTCGTCTTTCCCCAATGCGACGAGCTTGACCATGTCCACGTCCTCTCCGCCCCCTCCCTCCAGCGGAGCTCCCACACCCTCCCTCCTCCCAACCACCAACGGCCCAACAACAAACCATCTCTCTCCCTTCTCATCCCCATCCCTATCCGCGCCAACAACAGCAACAGCATTAGCATCAGCAAACACATCCTCAGCTACAACAGCACCCCCCTTCAAATTCCCCGCAACCTATTCCTTCCCGCCCTTCTTCACCCTCCAGCCGAATACCACAACCCGCCTCTCGCAGTTCCAAAAATGGTCCTCGTTAATTCAAGCCTGGTGCCGTCACCATCGCATCTACCGCCTCTCGCTCATTGACGCCGTTGACTCCCCGCTCTTCCATAACGCGGAGCTGCGCAAGCGGCTTAGTCTGGCAGATGCAAGGACTGTTGTTGATTGGATGGTTCGTGGAGAAGGAGGCGGGCGGAGGGCGGAGTGGGTTGGTGGAGAGTCTGGGGGAAAGGCGGTGGCATGGATCTGGTGGAGGACACCCGAGGAGTGGGCGGGGGTTCTGGTGGATTGGGTAAGTTCTTATTCTCGCCTACTTTTTAGAATCTGTTTGGGGATAGAGTGTTTACTAACTACGTGATATCACTCCTAGGTGGAAGAAACTGGGCAGAAAAATACTGTCCTTACGCTTTATGAACTGATGGAAGGGGAAGCCACTATTTCGCAGGGTTTGTCGTTCTGTTTTTTATTATTTATAAACCTCGCTCCGCCCCTTAAATCACGTCGGTCAGTATGCTCATATAGGTCAAATACCTTAGAATTCCACGGCATGGATCCCGACGTTTTAGCAAAATCCCTTAACGTTCTAGTAAAGAGAGGCAAAGCGCAAGTATTTGGCAGCGAAGATTCACAGGGTGTTAAATTTTTCTAAGAATCCCGCGCCAGTGGTGTGGGGAATAAATAATGTACAGTCCCAGCTCTTCATTATGCGACAAGAAGATATCTCGACTCTTAACATAAAAACAGCAAAAGCAAAGGAAGAAACAAGAATACTGACGACGGGAGCTGGCTTAATAGAAAAAGAGCAAGTACTTATACATACATACATACATACATAACAAACCAACAGAAAGCCCGACGAAGTTGAAATGCCACATCGCCTCATATACGATACGAGCCACTACCAACAGACACCTATAACGCCAAAGAAAACATGTACAGGAACATCCTCTGAAATATGTATATTGTGCCATATTCGACATTATAGAGTCATGCAAATTAGGCGTCAGCCATTTGAACATCTTCTTCCTTCAATTCCAGAGAATCATTTACCCGCCATTCCTGCGCCATGGCAATATTCAACAGCCAATCCGGCCGAACAATCTTAGGAACTTTCTTTGCATTCAACACCATATTCCTGAATTTCGGCCATAGCCTCACATGGCTTTTTTCAGTGCCGCTGATGAGATATATCTCATCTATATTTGGCGCCCCGTCATTCTCCCTGCTTTCATCACCACTGCGACGTCGATTTGGTAATGTGATACCCGATCGGCCCCGGAACAAGAAACATTGGCCACCGTTGTTTTCGACGATGGATTTGAATGCGTCAAAGCCGCCGGTGACTGTTTCAACGCAGTATATTATCCTGCCGCTGAGCAATTGATTTTTGTTTTCAAGAGCATTAAGCCTAGCTTTCTCCAGCGAGAGGCTGTATTTCCCCTCAGACTTAGGGTCCCGCAGGAGGAAATCATTCGGGCTCAATAATTGGTTCTGCTCGAGGCATGCATCCACAAAATCAGTACTGAGGATCACAGGTGCATAGGCGATCGCGTTGACGAATTTATGAGTTCGTAGGACCGAAGGGGCAGCCAGATGGGTACATTTGCTGGCGTCTTGGACGACATGGATACCCAAATTACGTAGCTGACGCTATATAATCCCCAGAGTTAGCTTAAATAGATCTTATTAAAAGCCTTGCCATCTCAATAGCGTAGAAGGAAGGAAGCCACAAACCCTATCCGACTCCTCCAATTTTAGATCCCCAACCCATTTCCGATAGCCAGTGAGCAGAAGATGCATAACAATAGGGACTTGTGCCTGCTTCGGCTTTTTGACACCATTAGTATCTTCAGTATCTGTTTCGTCTTCTGGATCTATCGACCTCTTGCGAGAGGCGACTTTCTCGCTTGGGTCACTCTTTCTTCGGCCACCGTAGATAACTCCACCCACACGTTTTCTTTCCTTCTCGTACAGAGCGATATCGGGGGCAATTTCGTGTAATCGAGCAGCAGCTACGTCTTTAGATTTTCTACTCCCCGTCGTTGATGGAGTAGTGTTCTCCTTGCCCTCCGCGATGAATTTCGAAATCTGTGGGGTTTGAAGATGTACGTCTTTAGATTTGGTTAAGGATTTGTTGGATTTGGGTGCTTTAGGCGTTCCTTTGTTTTGAGCTGGGTGGGCTGGTTTTGCCTTGGTAGGTTCTGAAGTATCTGTATTGTGATTAGTCGGAAGATTGTTATTCTTCGGGCGCATGACTGCGGAGGGAGCTTTCCAATTGGGAACCGCAGTATCTTCGGAAAAGAAATGTTCTTCAATGGCAAACCGATCGATTTTAGTTTGACCAACGATTTCTCCAAGGTTGGTCCGGTGCGGGAAATGGGTGTAGCGAGGGTCAGTAACAGTTTGGAGCTGCCACTTAGCATAACTCTCTTCGAGCCAGAGGTGATTAACAACATGGATATTCCACTCCTTGGCTGCAGTGCATTTTTCACTTGTACCATGGGCCGTGATGAGGTGGGTATTGTCCTGTTTTAGCGTTTTCGTACATTCAGCACCGGTAGCAGCGATTAAATTTTCCAGATATATCCGTGCTTCGCCAGCGTAATTTGATAGGCTGATTTTGAAGCTCTTAAACCCTGGGATTCCACGCCTAGAGAGTGGATAGTGGAGTAGCCGCCGTAACGGAGAGATCCATGCATTATGCGTGATGAGATGGAAGAGCCAAGATAAATTCCCAACATCTTTACCGAGTCTTGATGCCACTCTGTATTCCTCCCCATCACGATAACGACAAATGTATAAGTCAGTATCCTGGACATTGTTTGTCACATGGCCGCCGCTTTTTACTATCAGTTCCACAAGGGACTCTTGAAGGCGTGCAGCAATCTCCAGGTCTTGCGACAACATTACAGTCTTTCCCTCGAAAACATTTAAATCGCTCCGGACTTCCTCACACAACGATTCGGGAGACAAGATCTTTGGGTCGGGCGTTGAAGCGCCGATGATATTTTTATTCTCAGTAATTCGCACAGGAGCATCATGACGCAAACGAAGTATCTCTGGGTTTGGCAACAAGTAGGGACGCTCGTCGATTCTCTTCCCTAACTTTATACAGTCATCGAACCTGTGGTACGAGATTAGATAAGGCTGAAGTGGATTGACAAAGGAGATGGAAAAAAAATGCAAGTACCAATGGGGAAGAACTATTTTGATATCCAGGCCTTTGTCTAAAAGACTGAGGCATTTGTCAGAGTCCACGGTCAAAGCCACCAGGTGCGTCGTAGTGCGTGTAATTTTGTAACTGGATAGCCCTCCCATTGCCAAAACCGCTCCAAAAATGGCGTCCTGATCACCCTCAGGAATATCCACGCAAGCGACAACAACATCGTTTAGGAAGAGTCTTGGATCGGGATTATAATGTCTAGGGTTTACGAGCTTGTTTTTCGAAATTGACGCATTCACCCATTGGGGTTTAACCACCGGGATCAGCGCGTCGCAAGCCGCATCGTGGCCAGGAAAGTCGATGGTGGAAGACACAACATGGGTAAATTCATGGACGGCAGACAACGACGCTGGTAACCGGTGGAGTGTGACTTCACCCCCCTGATTCTCGATGGCGGCTGATAGCTGAACCGATGTTAGCTAATTTGCGGCGGGGGAGGAATATGCAACTGATTTACCTGGGCGGTGTTATCCAGTTCGTTTGTGTTTGGGCAGATAATACAAATCTTGCATTGGGAGAATAATTTTCGCTCGTCTTGTAGTCGTGCGTCCGCCATATTGGCTAATTCATCAGGTCGAAGACCTTTAGATGTAGAGCAAAACAATGTCAAAGAGACGTTGGTTGCTGTTGAAGTCAGTTTTGATGCTGGATGCTGATTGTGTACGCGACCCCTAACTGAACGCGCGACAAGGCCGACGCCAAATCACGTGACATTTTCAATATCGCCTTCCACAATTGCTCTTATCTCAGCTAACTCAGACGCTTTAAACCTCACTAAGCCAGCACTAGCAGTAAATCCATTCAAGCCAGAACCACCAAAGCTTCTGTGAAGCATCTGAGTAATAACAGTTCCATCTTCGATGTACAGCAGTGACATTTGAAATGAGAAAAAATCTTTGAATGAGAATAGTAAAATAACCACATCAATTCAATAAATGAGTGCTAGTACAAGATCTAGATAAATCATTTATCTTTTGATAGAATCTATTTTCATTTTCATATCTTTATTGTGAGGATATGATGTATCTCATCAAAGAAAGACCACTTTTTTTTTCAACAGTGACACTCTCAATATTACCATCAACAATGCATATAATAGATATAAAAATACCTCTCAGAGATAGCCATAGCCTATATTAATTCAATGTATATTAGCATTAGTTATATAGATTAGTGGTGGGGTGGCTAGCAAGCATTTAATTTTCTATTTCCTCTTCAAAATCGCGACTATAAATGAGATCATCTCTTCCTAATAAAGTTAGTGTATAAGGATTTGGTGCCGCTTTAGCAGAGGGTTCTGAGTTTTACTGAGATAAAATGGCTCGATCGCTTTCTATCAAGTGCACGGTACCTGTCCAAGCGATAGCTAGTACATGTATAAACTATTCTACTACCTATTTGATTTACAAACCTTCCTTTGACGTTTCCTGTGCCTGTTAAATCATGCAGGCAGTCTCTCGAGGCATGCCTATTTAAGCCACGGTCCCAATAACATCACAGTACAACTCGAACTTGAGATTTTGAATACTATATATTCATGGATTCTGCGATTTGATACATTACTTATTTATAACTAGCATTCCTAATAAGTTGGATTTAAGGAAAAACAGAGGCGCGTGGTCAGGGTCATTAAATTTCACTTTTGCCTCTCAATTCAAAACGCCTTCGCGAGTAAGAACAGCTCTGTATCTGATCTTGCCTTCTCGGAGATGTTTCATTGCATCCTCCGCGCCAGCTACAGTTAACGGGAACTGCATTGTGGTGGGTTTGATGCCCTTTGCTGCACAAAGTTGCAGCAATTGATGCAGATTACGGCGTGAAGAAACTAGCGACCCTTGAATGCGAATTCCGTGTTGAAGCACAGGAAACAGCGGAATGGAGGATGGGGCGAGATCGACTGTAATAGGGTATATGGACCCTTGTTTATCCATCAACGGGATGAGCCTAAATTTAGGGATCGTCAGACAATGTTCAACCAAAAGTTGTAACTGAAGGAATACAACAGGCTGTCTCACGAGTTGAAATCAACCCCAGCATTCCCACAGAGCAAGAGGTGCTTGAGAGGTTTCAAGCCCTCCAGAGACTGCCCCGAACGGAACACATGATACTCGCTGGCACCATAGTCCATAGCTTCCTGTCTCTTCCCTTCAGTGCTCGACAAAACTACCACATAGCTACCAATGGCGGCAGCTAGCTTGATAGCCAAGTGTCCCAGTCCGCCAACGCCAAGAATCCCAACACGGTCCGTTGGTCGCACCCCGTGCTCGGACAAGATGGTCCAGACCGTTCCCCCAGCGCACATCAAGGGAGCGGCGTCCACTGAGTCAATGCCATCGGGTATGGGAAAGACGCATTCCGCGTTCCATACAGTACCATGCGCAAAAGTCCCAATATCGAAATTAGCGCTGCCGTATTCCTTTTTACTGTCGCAGTACTGGTCCCAACCTGAACAACATGCGGTTAGAAATCATGGCTAGTATAACCGCCGGAAACTTCGCCCCGAGGGCTTAATTCTTACCAGCCAAGCAGCTTGGGCAAAGCCCGCATACTTCGTGGATGTACCCGAGACCGACTCTATCTCCGACCTTCACATTGGTAACCCCTTGCCCGGCCTGTCTCACGATCCCGACACCTTCATGGCCCAGAACCTGGCCGGCATGTCGGTAATGTTCGTCTGTGCCGCACACTCCGGAATGGGTTATCTCGACATAGACTTCATTGGGCTGCAAATTCCGAGTTGTCTTGGCTGCGACAAGTCTCCCGTCCTTTCCGCCTTTAAGCACATCGAAAGTGAAGCTCATTTTCTTAGGTCGGGTATAGTAGAAAATTGTTACCCAGGGGTTTTGAGGTTTAAAGTAACTACTCGTCGTTATAGATGAATATACGAGAATGGGGAGATGATCAATCGATTTGAGGACTAAAGTGGTGCTTTCCGTTTACACTAGGCAGTTTCCTTCATTCAAACACAGACTCTCCTCCATATTTATATAGTAATAGTTTTAGAGAACTATGACGGAAGCAGAAAGGTCCATTTAACCCACTACGCATCATAACAGCTCACTCAGCTCGATTAGAAATAGAGAAGCTATGCAGATATTATCTGGTAACCTGTGATAAGAGATACTCCGTCCCTTGAAACGTGGGCTTTAGTTCAATGAAGAGCCATTGACGGTGCAAAGTAGCGATGCGCAATCCCCGTTACTGCATAGCGGAAGCATGAGTCAGCATTGCTAAGAAGGCTATGCTGGAGCAACTCCAGTTGGTAATATTCCCATGGGTGTAACGCTAGCAACCTTGGAAGCATTGCGATTACAAATCTCGGGGTTTCCCTTCTAGACCCTAGCTGGACCGGGCTGCAAAAAGCCTGCAATGCAGATGACTGACTAAGCTAATTCTTGGAGTCTGCCCCTCCAAAACATACTAGTAGTTAGGGTTACACTTGAATGTGGTGCAAGGAAAGTTGAACATGGTTAAGTAAGTATTAAGGGGCCTGAGAAACATGAATCATCTCGAATAAGAGATGTAGACAGATGTAGGTATGATTAGTAGTTAGTTGAATATAGTTGTTTTGATTGCCTGACCCACCCACGCTGAAGGTTTTTCCGGCTAAAAATTTGAGTAATGATGAACTTTCTTTGCACCATGTTCAACTATACGCCCCCATAACGTCATCACGATACCCACCGGAGTCTCGGAGTTGAGCTTCAATATATTCCCAATCCCCCATGTCCTGTTAAAGAGGAGACGAAAGAATCAATGGAACAATCAATGACGAGCTGAGAGTTAGGGGGTTGGTTAATTAACTTAATTCCGTACACATGCTAAATTCTATGTGGAATTGTACCCCGCCAGCTCCAACTGCTGGCCTATATAAGTGACATCCCGGACCGCAGTTTCTCGGTGTTTCTCGCCAAACTTGAGTAGTCGACAATCAACAGTTCTTCTCTTCACTAAAATAAATCTTGCAACCCCGCATCCAGCTTATTCAAAATGGCTCCTAAAATTCTCATCGTTCTCACATCGCAGGACAAAATCCCCGCCACAGGTAACCCTACTGGCTGGTACTTGGTATGACGTTTCCGCTGGTTTTATCTATATGCAGATCACTCAATTCTGACCTCTTTTAATAGCCTGAATTGGCCCACCCCTACGACGTTCTGAAGGACAAGGCCGAACTTGTCATTGCCTCGCCAAAGGGAGGGGCTGCCCCCTTAGATCCTGGCTCTGTCGAGGCATTCGCCAACGATCCCGTAGCTTCTGCCTTTGTGAAGGAAAAGGAGCCTCTCTGGAGCAACACCGTGAAGCTATCTGATGTCAAAGCCAGCGATTTCGATGCTATCTTTTACGTTGGTGGTCATGGACGTAAGTCTTCTACCCTCCCCGTCCGGTTTTTCTTCCCAAACGGCTTCATCCGCGAGCTCCTAAGCTAACTTACACTCTTTTAATCAACAATTAGCGCTGTTTGATCTATATGAAGATGCAGACTCCCTCCGCCTAATTCAAGAATTTGCGGAAGCGAAGAAGGTCGTATCCGCCGTGTGCCATGCCCCCGCTGTCTTTCTAAAAGCAACCGCCGGTGGAAAGCCCCTCCTCGCGGACGTGAAGGTGACTGGGTTTTCGAACGTAGAGGAAAATCAAATCAAGATGTCTCAATACTTGCCATATGAACTTGAAACAGAGCTGAATAAAACGTCGAATGGGGGATACGTCAAGGCTAGTGAACCTTGGGGAGTGGAAGTTGTTGTTACCAAGGTGGCCGCGACTGGCGCTCCCTTGATCACTGGACAGAACCCAGCTAGTGCTACCGCGGTGGGGAAGGAGATTCTTAAGGCTTTAGGGTTGTAAATGATGCTTAATGATTGGAGCGATTGGTAATTTCTCCATGCGCTAATTTTTTCTTTTTGTGTTTTTTTTTTTTTTTTTTTTTTTTTTTTTTTTTTTTTTTTTTTTTTTGTTGATCTGGTCTGAGATCTGACGACAACAACGTGATCATGAGCTTCCCACGTTCATGTAAAATAATACAGAGTTCAATTTTGTCAGAAGTTTTTGGGAGCCATGAAAACTCTAAGAGTTGATCATTTTGAGCTTTCATTCACAGCTGTGAGCTCTGGGCGTAACTGCTGCGAACTAATAACATGAGAAATATAAAGACTTTGACATCTATTGCATAAGTTTAGAATGTGAGCACATGAAATATTGAAATCTATTAACATTTGAACCAGTTGAAGAAGTTTGCAACAGATCTACTCTATCCATAGGTCTGCCCCCTCAACTAGGAGGGATATGTCAGCAGTCTTGAAAGCCTTTTAAAGGGTTGATCAAATTTTGGCCTCGTGGGGGTTTTGATTCAAGGCTGTCAAATCAAGATGGCGATCAATAACCCGATCCGCATTACAGTTCCGCTCGTATAGGCCCGAACACATCCCGTAAATATTTGGGCAGAAGCAAAAGCTAACCGCGCTAGTTCCCGATATCCTGCGAACCTCGGCAGAGGCAATCAGCTCTGCGACGGCTAAAGCGTACTGTACTAGTAACTATCTGATCGGCACCAAGCTTCATGATATCGATGGGATTTCTCACCTCCCTGCCTCAGACGCTTGCCAAGAGGATTGTATTTCCTGGTTAAATTGAATGCTACTCTGGCGTTCTGATTGGGAGATTATACCCACTTTTGTATGGCGCTATCCTGAAATGGCAACAAAAAGAAATCCGAGGTTCGCCTATGCCTGTCCGCGGCTGAAGCGGACGTCTTGAGTTCCAACTGAGATAATTGTATTTTATCTGAAGAAGCTGGAACAGTGAAAGATAATACATGCCACTTTCCAGTATCCAGAACACTGTCTCTTCTATTTGGCCACCAAGAAAACATGATAGGCGGATCGTTTAATGTGATCGAGCATATCTCTCCCTGTCAACATATCAGGGAGTATCCGCGGGCAATTGCTACAGAACAGGAAGAAACCCTTTGGTTGTCTGTCAAACAGTATGTCCCGATCGATAACCCTAACCCGAAGCCCGGGGATATAACCATTATTGGAGCGCATGCAAATGGCTTCCCGAAGGTTCGTGAGATCACCCTCTAATGTGGCCCCCTATCCGCCCATGTGCTTGCCTTCATTGCTTTATTCCGACTGCTTGTATGAATTATTGTTTCCCATCTGACTAGAGAAAATGACAGGAATTATATGAGCCGCTGTGGGAGGAGCTCCTTTCGCGGGCAAAGCGGCATGGTTTCGGCATTAGAGGCATCTGGATTGCAGACGCGGCGCATCAGGGCCACAGCGGAGTGTTGAATGAGAATGTTCTGGGCAATGACCGTATGTTCTGCTCATCGCATCATTTATCCCAGCTTCATACTGCGGGGAATAAGTAACTAATGCCCGGAATAACAGCTTCATGGTTTGATCATCCCAGGGATCTGCTACATTTTATCAACTTGAAGCGAGCGGAAATGCCCCGTCCAATCTTCGGCATCGGCCATAGTTTCGGTGGTAACAACCTGTTCGTCACCTCTACATCGCTGTGTAACCTCCCCTCCTAAATTATAACTAATCAAAATCGCCCGCCTCAGAATCAACCTAGCCATATTACACCCTCGACTCCTCACCTCCCTCATCCTCCTGGACCCTGTCGTTTTCCACCTCGAAAAAAACCCCCAAGTCCACAACTCCTATACGAAACCCAACGTCGTTGCCGCCTCGACTACTGCCTCCAGCTACCGTCGCGATATCTGGCCCTCACGCGCTGCCGCCGCAGATTCCTTTAAGAAAAGCAAGTTCTACCAACCCTGGGACGCACGCGTCCTCGACCGCTGGATCCAGTACGGTCTCCGTGAACTCCCCACGGCCATCCACCCTCTACCACCACCATCATCATCATCATCATCATCACCAACTTCGCCAACAACCGACAGCGCAAAGCCCGTAACGCTCACTACAACCCGGCATCAGGAAGTCTTCACTTTCTCTCGCCCAAGCTACGAGCTGGCCAACACGAAGGCGATAAACAGGCTTACGCATCCCGATCTCGTCCCCGGCATATATGGATACCCATTCTACCGCCCCGAAGCAGTGTTAACCTTCGCCCGACTACCTAATCTCCGGCCCTCAGTTCTATATGTCTTCGGAGACAAATCGGACCTGAGTCTCCCACAGTTATGCCAGGATAAGCTAAACAATACGGGCACTGGGGTGGGTGGGAGTGGCGGGGTGGTGGAGGGTCGTGTCAAGTCTGTGCGGCTGAATGATGTGGGGCATTTGATTCCGATGGAGGCGGTGGGGGAGTCGGCGGATCATGCGGCTGAGTGGCTTGGGAAGGAGATGGAGAGGTGGAGGACGGAGGAGGAGGAGCTTAGGAGGGAGTGGGAGAAGAAGTCTAAGGTCGAGAAGAGTATGATTGATGAGGAGTGGAAAAGACATGTTAAGCCACCGGTGAGGAATAATGGTGGTGGGGTGGCGAAGGCAGGGGCGAAGTTGTGAAAGATAGATGGCTCCTCTTTTATACATATATACATATAGAATTCATTAGTGGGGGCCTTTTTTATGTTGTGTGAACCCTGCCATTTATGGTTGATTTTGCTCGTTTGAGGGTTATTAGATTTTCCCACATATCGATATAATTATATAAGTTCTATTCCAATATATATTGCAATTTTCCATCCTCAGCTAAGGAGTAAGCACATAATTTAGATGCTCCCATACTGATGCGCTGCCAAAATATCAGTACATGCAAAAGGTCTAGTAAAGGTTAAAGAAAACGGAGAGAAAAAAGGATAATTGAGGACAAATCAACCGCTGCCTAAACCAAGTAGAATAACCCTGTCTAATATAGATACATCATATATCACACAAACATATGTCTATATAGAACCAATGCATAACGGTTGGTAAGAGGGGGGGTTTCCTTCATATATCTAAAATATGTATATGTATGTATACATCTGGAAAGAGAGCGGGGGAAATCGGGCAGAAGGTAAAAGGAAAAAGCCTTAATTGATCTTCTCCGCCAACCCATTTTGACATGACTGATGCGCCGTTGCCAACTTGGCCGAACCATTGGCTTGTCTCTTGCCATGATCGGGGACGCGAATGACGTCCGGAAAGTTGTAAATATGGGGCCACACCAATTGGTATTCTTCCTGGCGTCCGTTGAGGCAGTGGCGTAGCCAGATACCCCAGACAATGTACATGTAAGCGCCGGTGCCGGTCATGAGATGCCTATTTTCGCTTGTTAGTGGGTGCAAAACGCCTAGATGTATACGTCGATTGGGAATATTTTGTTAAAAATAAAAATAAGTTAAAGTTACATACCACCAACCATGTCCTTCCAGCAAGATCCCCCAAGGCAAGCCGATCTCTCTCCGCCATCCGCGCAATCGGGAGCAGAACACATTATCCAGATTCCAGATCGCGAAACCGCCCAGGAAAGTTGCTAGGCCGTAAGCCACCATGACCCACATAGTATGTAAGATCTTCAGGTCGCGCGCATCTTCGTAGATCTGACGCTGTTGGTGGCGTTCCCGGCCCTTATAGCGCCACGAAGGCCGTAGCGCAGTCTCCATCACCCACATACTACGTATGAGCACGACAGCCGTAAGCACGGCGTAGGCGTTTTGGTGGAAGATTGGATTTTGGATGTAGTGGTAATATAATGTTATGAAGATGGCAAGACCCAGGAGGGATAGGGCAAGAATTACGCGGGTTTTGGTAGATTTGGAGTAGGAGAAGGTAGCGTAGCACACTAAGCAGGTTGTGTATATCATGGAAAGCTCGTCGACGAGTTGCATCGGGTCTATTGGAGTTGTTAATTGATTTACTTTCTATGGATACTCGGCGCGAAGGAGTCGCAAGAGTATGATATATCCAAGGAATAGCTCTTTTGACGTACATTTCAGGGTAGAGTGGAAGAGGAAGCTGCCAAATCCGACGATAATGTAACCAAGAAAGGCGATCTGGAAAATCGAGTCATGGCCATTCCTTCTACAACTCAGAATGCCTTTGGCGCCTAACCAGAGGAACAGACAATTCGTGAGCGCATTTACGAACTCGGCGAGATAGAAGCTCGCATAGTAATCCTAAGGAGGCCGGAGTTAATATTTACTGAATATATTCCGGAGCGATGTGATACAAGAAATAGGAAAACGACATACCTCTTCGCACCAGTTCAGCGTTGAAGTTATAGGTGCCCAGTACCCAGCCCCGGAAGGCGGATATGGAAAAAAGGGAGGCTGCCACATAAGAGGGCTATATAGAAAGCCTATATAGAAAGGGTTTGACAGGCAGTCAAGTATGCGCAGGGTTGTTGCGGCGGCGAGAGACCAGCACCTCGAAACATACCACAACGACGGATGGAAGCGGGCGGAATGGGATATTCTATGTCAACGAATATACTCCAACATATATGAGTGTTTCAAAAAGAAGAAATGAAAGAAAAGAAGAAAGGCCGAGGGTGAAAGAAGAACTTGATGGGTTAGATCTTGAAACGGAGAGTGTGACGTATGCGCCGAAGGGTTTATATTTCGAGCAGGGATGAACCAACAATGCTTAGCACAGATTAACTAACTACTCCGAGTACAGACAACAATTACAGACTTGGTGACGGTATAACTGACATTGATAACGAGTAACTGATAACAGGACAAAAATATCAGACTTGGAAATCTTGGTTAAGCCTCATGTCCCTGGTTCTTGCAAAAAGTTCCGCCTGCTTGCCCTGACTGATTGATGCCTGCCTTAGTCATGCGCTGCCGAGACCCGTCCAGAACCCCGGAGCTTCCGAATCCAGCCAATCATGACTGCCACATATTCGATCTTACGTAATTTGGGTAAGCGCTGGTTCTGGTTCAAAACCCTAACCCTAAAAAAAGCCCTAATTGATGGTCCGCAACATCCATGGTAGCTGATATTAAAATAGTTATATCCATCCATATATTGAATATCAGGGCGGAGGGACAGATATTGCCTCCACCATCCCTGCTTCCTCCACCTCCTCCACCTCGGCCCACTCTCGCCGCTCCCTCCGCCCCTTAAGGAAACCTACCAAGACGACCGAGAACCACAACGATATGAACACCCCCATCAGAGCAAAATTCCGTATCAGTGCTCCCTTCTGCACATTTGTCCCAACACCTACAAGCTGGAATCCAAGGCCAGAATTAAACATACCCAATACTATAGCTCCCCTCCCTACCCATCTATGCACAACGCCAAAAATGTTGCTATTAACATATCCAAAGCGAGCTCTTTCAAAGTAACGATGCTGTACAATTCCCAGCGCGGGCTGGATGAATAGGACTGTTCCCGTTGCAAGAATCCCCACAACGACATGGGCCCGTAGCGGATTCCAGAATTCTAGCTCGTTTGTCAAACTGATGCCCATTGCCACGGCTAGGATTGTCAAGAGTACGCTGATGATCTGAATAGGCGCATGGATATAGGGAACGATGCGGATTTTTAGTGGGAGGTGCATCGATAGCGCACCGATAGGGAAGAGGACCATGAATATTATGGTCATGATCCCCCCGTGCAGGTTGCGCTTTTGTTGGAAGCTAACAGATCGGCTGGCGTTTGTGATGCTTTCGGTTGAGGTTGTATCTCCTATTATGTCGAAATTATTTGGATCCTCCAAGCTGAGCCCGGTTGCCCTAATTGCTGTATGGTTTTTTCCTTAGTATAGACGACAATTGGAATTAAACTTTTATGTCTTGTTGTTGCTCACCGAAAACCAGGACACCACCAATGATTAGTAGAACACGAAACATGCCGTTTTGGGACAGTCCCGATGGATTTTTATTGGAGTTCGTTAACGGTGCGTAAGGACAAAAAGCCGAAAAGAGGTATTGGCAGCAAAGCTGGCAGCTTTTGAAATATCAGTATATACTAAACACACAGAGCAGTGCTTTTAGAAAGCAGATGCGGATAGCAACATCATTTTTATGCTCAAGATTGGTAGTTGGTTGCGGCGTACACACTCTTTTGAAGATATGGCATGCTAAACTTAGAAATTTGCACAGAATTCTGAATATCTGATTTGGTTTATTTTGCGGAATCCAATATCGGGGCGCCCTCATGATTGGGGACCGGATTATAACGGGTTTGGACCCGGCTTTTTCATTCGCCAGTAGCTCAGCAAAAGTCTGGAAACGAAGGGCGTTCGCCTTGGCAAAATGCATATTGGAGAAACTCATCAACTTGCAAGGTTGGGAGAACAGGCTGCGCCAATGTGCTCGAACCAAAATCCAAACCCAAGCTAGCTCCAGGGATAACTTCGGATAAGATATTCGGGCCCCTATTTTTAGTTATTAAGTTAGAGTGCCGGCGAGCATTGACCAGTTAGGTGGGGACCGTGGGGTCATCAATCGTGCTCTTGCTTCAAATCCACACGTCCAAACTAATAATGTTGGTAGCCGTCAAACAGTTACATTGTTCACTCGCCCAATAATGAGGCTGTTAAATCAGTGGAAAGAGGGTGTCCGGCAAGGCTGGCGCCTCATCGATGCATTGCATCAAGTCCGGTTAGAAGTGTCAACAAATACCCCATCATTATTCTGATGGAAAGAGAAAACATAAGAATAAAAATCCCCCATGATTTCTCCATTCATCCATCCATCCTAGCGTAATATCGAGTTGTGGAGGGTATTATTCGCCAGAAATTTTTTAGGGCAAGTTAAGCCACGTGATATCAACCCAGATGTCATGTGATTTATGATGATGTCGATGAAAACAGTTGCAACGAACAAACAGACTACTGGGACTGCTCCCTATATCTTGAGAGCGTTATTCAAAACAATATTCCATTAATAAATCAACAACTTACGACCATCGTATCCTATTCAATTAATACCTATTCAAAACCCTAAGCGCCTATATCTCCCGTCATCCCCTACCTTGACCACCTATCTCAACATGTCTATCCCTCCCGAAGCACTCCAAAAGGTGAGCACAACCCCACCCCCCCCCCCCCCCCCCCTATCATCCTTGGTGTTGGCTATTCCGAATACCTATGGTGGTTACCGCTCTAACACTTTATGATTTTTTCTAAAAAACATAGCTCGTACAAGAAATTGAATCCCGCGCTATCGCCGCACAGCAACAGATCAACGTCGTCAAGGCTCAAATTACGGGGAAACAGCGGGAATTGCGTTTGTTAGAACTCACATCAAGCGAGATTAGCCAGTTACCCAAGGAAACAAATGTATACGAAGGGGTTGGGAAAATGTACGAGCTGCTTGTGACTTTGAATACCTTTTCCCCATCAGTCATTTTCGTCTTCGTCCCCTTACTTTCTCCCGCCCTCGGTCTGCGAGTTTTTATGAGACTGACAACAATTATTTTTCTTTTATAGGTTTGTCGCAAGCCCTATTACGAACGTGAATAAGCGATTATCGACGGAGAAAGGAGAATTGAAAACCGATATATCTAATCTAGAAAAAAAACTGCATTATTTGGAAACAACACATAAAAATAGCCGGCAACATATCGACCAGATATTCAAGTCTGGCGGCAAGGCATGATGATAATGTGAATGGAATTAAGCCTAAATATACTGTGCTTGTTCAGTGTATATCCGGGAATTGCCATCTAGGAATGAGGTCGCGGCTGGATGGGTTGGAGCTGGCTTTAATAATGTATCTTTGAACCGCTACCCAGTTCAGAGGAGCGCCGATGAGAGACTCTTGTCTCGACTTTTCACACCTTCGAGGGTGAATATGTAGAAACGCCGTCACAGATCGACCGAATAGATGGGGGGGATCGTTGTTCTTTTGGTCAGCTCGAGACGACTGAGTTGCCATGTCGATGCAAAACACTACGCTGCCACTTATAAGAGACCTAGAAGGCTTCCGTGGCTCGCGGTGTGATGGGAGGTACTGCATACATATATCTTATGTGGAATGAAACACAATTATCAACATTGAAGCTGCTTGCAGATGTCTCCCGCACTTGTTGATATGATCATTTAAGATTGAAACATTATATTATTATAGCTGGCGTATATATCGATGCCGGCCCTATCAATGCCCATTTCCTTCTCTTCCCCAACCCTCCATAGCAATCGGATTTGCTATTCAATATACCAAATAAATACCAACACCGGAGAATATCATGGCGTGGTTGGGCCGGATATCGATGTAGGGTTGGTTATTGTACGAACGTTGTCAAGCAGACGGTGCGCCCGAGCGGCTGTAACGTTCTCATATACTTGTCGTCACTCCATATCAGCCAACAGATGCATGTTTGGCTGTGTAATTATTCACCACGAGTGTCACCAACTTTTCCTCTTTTCCATGCATTTTTATACCATATTAGGCACGGCATATATTTCTGGGTAGTTTCTACGAAAGCCACGCTGAAGCACAGTCAGGGCCCAAGCGGGACAGCTTGACCTGCCAATAGTTGGATGATAATGGGATATCGTTAAGACCGTGCAGGGCGTATTTATTTACATGTACCAATAGCGGGGATCTATCAAACGGGACCTCGCAGCCTGTTCAGGCTAGGTATGTATGGCAGGTTTCAAGGGAATAAGGAAGTAATAGATTGGGCTCTAAAGTCTCGTCAGTGTGCCTTTCAATGACTGATCTTAAGAGCTTCCGCTCAAGGGACAGAGACTTCCCCTGTTTTGAAACGGATTTATAGTTATATTTTCTAATTCCATATATATCATATTATATTGTGCCTCAAAGGCGAATGTTTGAGTTTTGTTTGCTTCTCCTAAAGTCGAATAGGCAATGTTTAATAAACAGAGGAATAAGAATAAAAAGCACAAGGAGATATGAGCAGTCCAGATATATCATAAACGTTTGACTTGGAAAGTAATGGCAAGCAAGCATTGATGAGAACAGCATTCATGGAAAACAAGTCATCTACATATCTACCCAATGGCAATGAGCACATCGATATGATCTGTGAGTCGACGGCCCAATTATCAAAATCCACTGACAAGACGGTAGGTAATGGTGCCAGAATTAAGCATTTCAGCAGTTTTGTCGCTGGCAAACTTCGAGGTTCCGGTCATTGCAATAAATATTTAGGCCCAACAACAATGACAACAACGACAACAGGCAAAATGAATAAGTTACAGCAAATCAAGCATGATTTGGCAGCATCACAAACCTAGGGCGGAAACCAAACTCTGGAATTCAAAGAATGTAACAACTAGTGATTCCTGACTTGCTGTCTGGTCGGGAAAATGCCCAAAATATTTACAACCCCCTTTACTACCTTTGTCGGCGATTGGGACAGGCGCGGATTATTGCGTAACTAGTCAAGCTATATAGACAGCCTTTCAGGGTTTGATCAGAATCCCTCACGCTCTCCTTTGCAGAAATTGTTTGACTCGCTGCACAGGGAAACCATATCACCATCAAGGCACAGAAGCAAACTTATATCAAAGCTCTTCTTTCACTATGATCAGGCAGCCGCCCAGCGCTAGCCGAAGTTGCAGTTATAACTACCCAGCCAATATTAGCGAAACTCCGGTGCTGAAGACTTTCCCACCGTTAACTACTAAGTTGGCGTTGGGTGACCACCGACACAGACGGCCAATTATAATTCTCTAGCAATCAATGCTGGCACCTTGGGTTCCTCCATGATTTGGCAGTGTTGAGGCTGAAAAGCAAGTCAACGGCTCCACCAAGCATTAAAGTGGCGACGTTATTCCCCTCTTGGCCTCTGGCCCCCAAATCAGTTGCAAGCCCCGGTAGCTGTGCCGCTACGATGCAATACGATTTGTTCTAGAGGATGGCGTCAACCTGATACCCCTTCGAAGCCTACGAGGCTCGCTCAACAAATCAACAGGAGATTCGGCCTGGCTGGGAGCAGGGCTGGCCAAATCCTCCTCTCACTGACCCAAATAGTTAATAATGAAACCACCAACATTTTTATTCACATCTATCCTTTTTCTTCCACCATTCTTCAACTCCCTGAAAGCAAACTTATTGGCCCCAGTTGGGCTTTTGGATTTGTGCGACCTATTTGAGGGCACATATTTTAACTACCTCTTTAACGGGCAACGTGAGACGAATCACACACCACCCTTCATTTAGTTCGATTTCCGGTTTTGAAACAGTACATTAGTTACCAACCCCTCGGCAATCTATCTCCAGGCTCATCTGTTCAAGACCAACAACAGCGGGGGTTATCCATATAAATAACCATCCCCTCTAGCTCCTGACCAGGGTAAAATAAGTTAACCACTTTTTGCTTCCATTTTTCTCCGTCGGGTTCTCTTTTGACAGCCATTCTCTGCCTTTACAACGCAGACTATTACCCCGCCTTCTAGCAGAGGACCTTTGTGTTCATCCTTGAAAAGCCCTACCAACTTTGAACTCTATCCGAGCTACCCTTCAATCCTTTCGCTGTGAAGCGGCTTGTCAATATTTCCGTCCGTGATCCTTTCGTTGGGCTTTAGAGGAAGAGAAGTGGTAATTGCCTGAGCGGATAGTCACTTGACCTCTATCATCGGCTTGCACGATTAAACCAGGAGGGGGACTTACAATCATGGCGCCGCCCCATATCATCTTTAGTGGTGGTGGTGGCTCCTCCTACTCCTCCTCGGATGATGACTCATTTGTTGTTCGGTCGCACTCACGGGTACGCCGACATTCTCGCCCACGAGAGGTTAGAGTCGAGAACTTGGAGGTGCCAAGACGTGGACGTATGCGTGCTTCGTCAGTAGGTCCCCAGGGTCGAGATGCCAACATTTTCATCGTTAATGAAAATCGCTCACCGAGCCGTGAACGTTCGCACTCCCACGTCCGTGCGAGGCCAAGAATGTTCGCCGAAGATGAAGTCCTTGTAGGCTTAGACGAACAAGTGGAACAACGACGCCGCCATCGACGGCCACGCTCCCGTTCCTCCCACTCCCCACACATGGATTTCGAAGAGCACGTCCGGCTGGATAGATTGAGAATTTTGGAAAAACGTGAAGAAGCCCTGCTGGAACAACGGACCAGAAAATTGGACGAACAAATACAAGAGCTCCAGAAAGAGCGAGATAAGCGAATTCGGGAGAGGGAACGGGAATTGGAGCGTGAAAGAGACCGTGAAAGAGACCGTGAAAGAGACCGTGAAAGAGACCGACCGGGCCGCCGGAGCGAACACAAGGAGCAGAACGTGTCTCGCCGAGAAATCGAAAGCGAATTACAGATAGAAAGACTACTCCAGATGCAGCAAGACCTAGAAGCCCAGCGATTCATTGACGATCAACTCCTTGTGAGACGCGCACAAGCTAAGGAAGAGGAAGAAACTGAGAAAGAGCATGAAAGGCGAATCCGCGAGAAGATAGAGGTTGAGCGAGCCAAGGAGGAGGCCGAGGAGGCCGAGCGGAAAGCGTACGAAATTAAATTAAAGAAGCAAGCGATCGATGATTACAACAGGATTGAAGCAGAAAAGAAACTAAAAGAAAAAAAGGACAAAGAAAAGGCAGACAAGGAGTTTGAAGAACGTGCTAGGGCGACGCTCGCAAAGTCTGGTTATACCGACGATGAAATTACGGCCTTACTCAAGGGGGAAGAGAAGCCGAAGGCTATAGGTCGACCAGGCCAAAAACCGACATTTATAAAGGTGCGTTATCCTCCCCCCCCAACGAAAGACCCGGACCTTCCTTTTGCCCTTTCTTCTTCTTGTTTCGGATTTCGCCAAGTTTCATAATGAACATGTGTTTATACTCACAATTTGCTTTAGGTCTCTCGCCAACACATCGCACCGGAAACATTAGATGCTTTTCATATACCATGGGAATGGGATGATGTGAGTATCCCCCCGCCTATCGTTAAAATTGCCTCTCAGGCCTCTGCTTCCCACTTGTTGCACTCATTCCCTTCAGCCTCAAAATCAAAATCAGTTTATATTTCTACCAAACATGAATGGCCAGTGGCTAACTTTGTACCCTTTCCCAACACGACCACAGCGTGATGGGGAATTCATTCTTATCAAACGCTGGATTAGTGACGATGAGCAAGAGGAGCTCTTCGAGCATACCAAAGCTCTACGTTCAGGGCAAAGGCTTTTGATTGCCCCTGCCACCCCTGCTGCCCCACATGTGGCTGTGGGTGCCAGGCTTCGGGATCGTGATGAGATGTATTTGGTTCGAACGAGGAAGAAGTCACCACGGCGTCAGAGTGGTTGGGGGTTGTGGTGAAAATCTTCTCGGACTAATTTACATGTTGTGCGATTTCCCTCGAGCTTCTTCTACTTGTTGTTCCCTTGATGCCTATCTACGCGTACACTGTCCAGGCATGAAAGATATGTTTGTCTTGGTTCGTGATAGCTTCCTTTTTTTTCCCCTTTCTAGTCTGTTGGCGTCCTCTTTTTTCTTATTTTCTTGCCTCCTTTTGCCATGGTTGGATGAATTATTTCGATCAATTCTTTGTCATTTACCCGCCCCTAGAGAGTGCACTCTCTATTTTTATTGTTATCTTTTTTATTCATTTCAGTCTGCTATTTTTCATTACCCCGCAAATACCTGTCAGATGCGTAACGAAGAAATGCCTTTTTCTAGAATTTATCAAACGGTGCTTTAGGGTGTTACAAAGGCCTTGAGCTGTAAAATCCAAACAAATTTTCTCTTGTCAAACCCTTCTCCCTTCAGCAATGGTCCGTATTTATTTGTCCCCTCAGTCACCAATTTAACCAGACAATAATTGCCTTGTTCCCCCTTTTCTATATGCTTGCCGGAAAGTATTGCCTTCGGAACTCATTGACCCTCTTAACAGAAAATGCAGAACAATTTTATCTTCCTCGATCCCTATTCTTAGTTATTTTCCACGCTGCATATGATTATATACACCCCCCACCCGCCTCCCAGGCGGATATTATTGTTTCATATTAGTATGCAGAATCAGAGAAATAAGGTTAAGAGTCAGGCGGAACTATGAATTCAAATTTTCATTCTCACAGACCCCTAGTTACTTTTGTCCTTACCTCTTCCGGTATTGCTTCATATTCCAAAAATGATATTCATAAAGTGCTTCTATCACCACTCCACCTAATAATGATGACCTGGATGAACTTTGGAAGAATGGTATATATATAAATAGATCCGTCACGTGAGCACATCCAACAAGTGGACCTCGGGAGTTCCTTTCTTCCAAACATCCAACTTCCTCATCATCAACAACAGGGTTAACTACTCTCTCACTCTTTTTTCTCGGGATTCCCTCCCCGCCATAGCAACGGATGTTATGTGTCTTGGTGGGCTGGGTTTGCCCCTGCCCCCCTGCTTGCGGTGCGTGCGTATCATCTCGTATATAAGCACTTCCGTTCTTCAAGCATTTATGTCAGGTAAATACTGAAAATGTATATAGTAGGTAGCATTTATGCGCTCAACACCTCAATCAAGAAGGATTTTCTCAAGTTAACGGGCAAGTACCTAGCTACGGGCCCCATTTTCAAAATCAGGGTTTTATACAAACCACTCATTAAAGCCAACATGGAGGGTTTCTCCTAGACAATCCATTATCCCTAGACATGCTAGTGACTACTTTTTGGCCATCATCAATGGGATGTCTAGATTATCAACTAAAACAACATATAGACAGATTCGAACAGCATGCCCAGACAGATGTGTTGTTGTCAGATCAACACTTGGAATAAAAACGGATATTTACTGCAACTGGAACCACAGTGTTCATCGATAGAGAGCAAAATAAATCTTTCTCATAGTCTATTGGGCCAATTACAGGCATCATCATTGTCTACAATGTGGTATCAACAAAATATATTATCGATTGATGACCCGGGAGCTAATTCAAAATCACAGTCAGTGGCGCCAGACCATGTAAAGGATCTTTCGTACCCTGTATTCTTAAGCCCCCTTAGGGATATTAGCGTACAAGCGAAATTCGGTGAGTAACTCGCCGTTTGATGGGATATATTGGTTAAAATCCAATCATCTTGAAAGGTGCGACAACATTGATATATCTGCCATTCACCTTTTACAAGATTTTCACAAGGCTGTGGTTATCTAAGTGCATATTGACTGGTCTCTCCTCTTGTGTCAGCTCCCAGTCACTGTTACATTCATCTTCACACAGATCGCATACTCCTGGAGCACATATGCAGACACCAACTTGAACTCTAAATCTTAGTCTTCTAGGCAAATAAGGTGTGTTGAAATACGATAAGCTGGCAGGGTACATAAATGCTAGCTAAATAAACCTTGCACTTTAACCAACCTTGATCACTCTCGACAACCAGCTCCCAGAGCTTAGATTCGAATAGGCAATATGAACTTCCATCGCGTCTAGAGTCATTGGGTTGGATCGGAGTTGCAAGGAGCACTGCCACGCTTGCCGAAAACCTGCGCCCCTAGTCATTGACAGTGTCATGCCTAGTTCCTCGGATCGAGACCAAATTTTTCGCATCCGAAAGCATCTTGCACAAAATGCCATCAAGGCTAAGCTGTTTCAATTCATTTTCATTTATTCTACAAAGTGTTGTGAGTTCAGTGCATCAATGAGATTAGAAAGACCTGTCACTTCAAATTTTTAGTCATCACCTCATCAATTCAAAAAAAGATAAAGATAAGAAAGGCTCAAGATCAAAAGAGCTCTCTGTGACATTAATATGTATGTACAAAACATCTCAAGCATGAGGTGACCTCTTTGTATTTTGGCCATTGTTATGCGGGTAGTTAAGCATGTAAAAAAACCGAGGAACAGGAGATGAGATAACCCTTTAACACCCCCAACTACAAGTTTTGCTCCTCCCGCTAACTAATGGCCTCAGATGTACCACTTCCAAGGGATTTGGTTCCCGCTTTCTACGACCACAGCCCTAAGGTGCAAAAGCAGGCCCTGTCTATAGTCCGCCGCTGCCGTGACTGAGCAGGGCTATGGTTTCTCCTGCCGGAAAATTGCAGTGTATCTAAATGAATACATCATGTAAATATGCTGAGCAGGCACGAACTGGCGGCGATATGGCTACAATCACACCATATAAACTTAAGGGATAGAACCTGCCCGCTCTCAATAAAAACCACACTCTTGCATTGTCTCTCGCCATAGCCGGCGGATAATGTATTGGTATCTCTAAATAAACATGCACAAGGGCAGGGCTGACGTCAACCTCTTCCACGGTCATTACCACCGTTTATTTATTCGTTCTCCAACATTGTCATACTATGTATTTTCCACCCGTAATCCCTTCTGATAATGCCTTTCTCAACATCCATAAAGTCCTGTTTTGTCTATTTCTCATTAGCCTTTCGGCTTTCTTCTTATTTTGCAGAGGCATTGCCGCCGCGTAAGTAATACAACCGTAGGCAAGAAAATGCCGTTTTACATATTAGCTATCCATCCAGCTTGAATATTGAGTGACTAACTTCGAAACATCCCCAATCGCAGCCTTCGTCGAAGAAAACCAAACAAATCCCACTGCAGTAGTAAATTATGCGGCCCTGGGGGACAGCTATGCCTCAGGGATCGACGCTGGCAAAGAACTTCATCACACCTGCTGGCGGTTTAGGGACAGCTATCCCATGCAGTTGATCCGTACAGGCGTGCTCGGACAAAACCACGCCTTCCAGTTTCTTGCCTGCTCGGGAGCAGTGATGGGTATAGCGGGCACTTCCTTTAGCAGGAAAAAGGCCATTGGTAAACAGATAAGGGCCCTCAAACCCACGGATCTGGTCACATTGTCGATTGGGGGCAACGATGCTGGTTTCTTTGATATCCTTAACGCATGTGTTTATCGCTTTTACGGCATCAGATCGGGAAATTGCAAGGAGCAGCTGCAAAAGTCGATGAAACTCATCTCCAGCGATACATTTGCCGTCTCGTATCATAAGACCCTAACCGATATATTAGCCAAGGGGGCGGGGCCTCATTTTCGCCTCCTAGCGCTGGGATATAGCCCTTTCTTCGACGAAGCCCTTACCGATGAATGTAATAGCAAGTCCTTCGGATATTGGAAAATGTGGCGACCGAAACTTACGGTGAAGCTGCGTCGGCAATTAAATGAAGTCTCCCTCCACCTGAACAGCAGGATTATCGAGCTCATCAAGGACAGGGGCGATGACAGGATCATATGGGTCGACTGGGCTCCCAAATTCAAGGATCATCTCTTTTGTCAACCGGGTAAAGAAAGTCCAAGTGATGGCGAGAATACATGGTTCTTCGATGTTGATTTCCGGTCTATGAACTTGACTATTGACGACGTCGGCGTCGACGTGGACACTTGCGCGCAGCAGTCGCTTAATTCAGGCGATTGGGGCCACCGAGCAGCTTGTGGGATTGCTATGGTCCATGCGCAACGTTCGGAATATCCACATGTGCTGCGTCGGGGATCACACGACGATGACTTCTCTGCCAATCAGTATCCCAATCAACCTGGCCTTGCGCGCGTCTTCCATCCTAAACCGCAAGGATATGCGGCTATTGCAGAGGCGATTCAGAGTCGCTGGCCAGATATGCCTTCGGGGCCTTCTATATCAGACAAAACGACATAGACTGGAAGGGATTCGCAAAATATCAGGGCATGAAAAGCGATTAATTATGCAGTGCAGGTGGCATACCCAACCAAATATTACTTTACATAAGGGATACATACCCCTTTGATAAAAATTTCCGATTTGGAGGCTATAAGCATGCGTTGCCATCGACTTGGGGTTGAATCGTTATTGCATTGTATTGCATTGTATTGCATTGAAAACTTCTAGATATCCGCTTTCCGCTCGTTCATTCCAAAGAGTCAAAAGATTTTTGTTCGTTTCGACTATCCTTTACTGATGAGGATGAAGGAGCCTGAATACATCTATCTTTCTGTTACTGTAATAACAAAAGCAGTCATCCTTAATTTTGCGATGAGATAGCAAACAGCAGCATTAGCCTCCAAGCAATAGATAGAGAGATACATGTACTCTACGTCATGAACTTCTTTTGTATATCTTTCCCCCCAACTTTCTACATACCTAGGGCCCCCCACCTAGTTGAAGGGGTGGGGTGTTATCCGATCTCACCAGTCCAATTCATTTCTTGGGAAAACTAGAACTTTCCTCCCTCCCGAGGTCCTCTTCCTTTTCCCCTTCAATGGTTTTGCTGAGATTCATACATCTCATTCTCGCATCCCCTTCCACGCGTCCGGCTGTAGAAGGTGTAATAGTACATAGGTAGTTATCGAAGCAGTAAGGCAGAAACATCCCAATAAGCCGACGTTAGGTAGAGGCACCCCCCCCAAAAAAAAAAAAAATTTAAAAAATAGGAGAACTTGCACATTTATATTTACCCGTTCCGGACCGCTCATATTTAGCGCGGGGGCTTGGTGGGATGGGAAGATGTCTTTCTCATGCAGGGGGGTCGAAGAAATCATTCTAGTATCAAAGAAAGCGAAAAAAGTTGGCTTCTTTTTTGTATAGATTTTTTATCAAACGTGTTTTTCTAAAGTACAGCGAAACAAATAAACAGTAGTATAGTAAGGACAGATTGTAAAGTAACAGAAAGATCAAAAGATATCAGACGAAAAGATTCAAACAAAGGGGGCCACGAGTCAATCCCACCTGTTTTTTTAAAAAAAATAAAAAATTTCAAAAAAACAAGGCAAGGAGACGTCAGAACCGGCCGGTCATTAGTAGAATATTTCGCATGCAAAACATATTAGTAACGACAAGAAAAATTGCAACACAAGACGGCGACGTTGACCGGTGAGTGGATGCCCAGGGCAGCACACACGCGAGAATGAAACCATCTCACCGGAGAAGAAATGTACAACAAAAAAAAAAAAAAAAACAGTTGTCAAGACCCAAAAACGAAACAAAAAATTAAATTAGCAAAAAAGGGTCAAGACAGATTTATGGAAAAGTTGGACGGAGTGAGCGTCGACAAAATGGATAACTGGGGGCAAAACGAGAGACAATAAAGGTCTCGTGTACCAGGTTACCAATTTGACTAGTCATCACTCAAACATGGCTTTTTTTTCTCAACCTCCCATCATCACAGATTCCATTGACAAAAATGAACAAGAAAAGAATAGATAACAGCAGCGTAGGGGGGGGGATCAGAATTTGTAACAAACAAAATGCAGCAACAACAAACACACAAACACAATTAACTTTTTTCGTTAGAACATCTACACATCCAGAGACGAGTGATATTTACTCCCTCGCTTCAGCGACAGACTTCCAATAAGCTTCCCGCTTACGAGATTCAGCCAGAGAAGCTTCTAGCTCTGCAATTTTCGCCTCCATGTGCATTTGCAGCTCGAGCTTGCGAGCCCGAGACTTCCTCGCAGCCTCGGTATTGCGAGCACGTTTGGCAGCAGTCGTATCCTTAGGGTCATATTCGATTGGTGGCAGAGGCTTCTCGCGATGACGAGGCTTGACACCAGAAACAGACGAGTGGCGAACAGATGAACGACCATTTGGGCGAGGAGATTCTTCGGCTGAAGAATCGCTACTCTTGAGTGCTGGCGAGGAGGAAGAGTGGGAAGCAGAAATGGAGTGGGACAGATTCTGTGCGTAATTGGTGGACTTTTCGAGGGTGATGGAGCCGTGGGTATCACTGGGGAACAGAGAGTCCCAGTGCTCGTGGCCCGGGGCAAGATCGGAATCTGCGAAGAAGAGAGGGGATGTGTTTTGACTGAAATAACCGGGAGAGTCGAAAGAAGGAGTGCTGATATCCGTGAAGGAAGTTGAAGGTGGGAAAGCAGCATCTAGCATTAGATCCTTGGGCGAGACGGTCACTGGGTTTCCCATCTTGGGAGGATCGTTGATAGAAGTGAAATCCATGGCGCCGGGAGACGGCACGAAGTCCTCTGCCGTGAGATTGGCAGGGAAATCGATCAGCTCAGCAAAATCTAGTAGGAGTGTTAGTATTTTAACATATTCCCAAGCTTGATTAATGAAATTCGGATATCAAACACATACCTTGTGGGATATTAGATGTAGACATCATGCGACGATGAACTTGCTGAATGTTCAAATTCTGATAAATATTTTCCGCGCTATTACTAAACAATGGAACTGGGGGACGATTGGATCGAGGCGAGTTTGACGGGGCCGAAGCAGCGTAGTAACTCGGGGGCCTCACACCGGATGGACTGGACTGGTTGCTGGAAGACGAAGTAGAGAACCCTTGAGACTGTGAAATAACCTTGGCTACTCGGGGATCCTGGACAGGCGAGCCGGTAAAGACGTGGTTGTGTGGCTGCTGTGGTTGATACGAATGCCGTCGAGGATTTTGAGCGTGAGTGAAGGCCAGATCCGAAGAAGACTGGGGAAAAGTTCTAGGGGTATTCGAGCCGGAGAGGGTCGCACGCTGGGTCCAGTTGCGAGGAGAACTGGGATAGAGCACGAAGTCGTCCTGATGAGAGAGCGTCGAGGTCTGAGCCGGAGGCTGCAATGATGGGGGTTGAGAAGGCCATGGTGACTGTAGTTTGTCCGTGTTGAACGACGTAACGTCGAACGGGGAAATGGTGGATAGGAACGAAGAACTTGAGCTACGCGGAGCGATGCTAAAGTTCAGAGGTCCTGGTAAAGGAGTCTCTGAAGGGGGAGCTGAGAGGGTTGACTCTGGAAACTTGATAGAAGCTATGGTGTCTGTCCTTTTGGGAGAGACATGAAAAGGTGGGAAGCCAAAGGCTTAGAAGGCAGCCATAATCTTGACACTCTAATTTGAATATTAACTATGATCTCTGTGCGTCTCTGGACTGACGGTATCTGTGAAGATGATGTTGGAATCTGTGATATTGACGGTGTTGATGATGATGATGGATGTAAGAGTGATGAAGAGAATATATATAAAAAAAGAAAGGAGGAGAACAAAAAAAAAGCCAGAAGGTGGGAATCAGGCATCTATTTTAAAGCGCGGGCCCCGGCTGCAGTTGCTTGTGGGTGTCCCAAAGCGGTTTAGTGCCTGAGGCTGAATATGCGCACCTCAGTGCCCGCGCTAGTCCCTATTAGGTACCCCGATTCCCCCTTTAGTCCCAATACGGTCAAGCGTAGTATCCGACCCGTCTAAAGTGTGAGTCATAGCCTGTACCGCGCTCTTATTGGCCAATGACTGCCTCTCCCGACCCACTCTTCGACGCGCTAACACCCCCCCGCGAATTAAACCATAAGTGGGGCCATTTCCCCTGGTACCTGGCTGGACTTTGTTGTCTGCCGTGGTCTCGACCAGCCGGAGGTACCTCCTCGGTACTTCTTTCGGGGGGACCGTCTTGGCCCAGGTCGCGGTCTCACGGGACCTCGCGCGGGTCAATCTGGGCCTTCTCGGGCCTAGCTTAAGGAAGTACTAGCGTTGACTCATCCCACGGGCTCAAAAGATACGAGGGCTCTCGGCGTCTCGGCGTTTGCATAAGGAAATATATATTTCTTGTTCTCTTCAATTGAGAAATACGTGCTCTCTTCAACGATCAAGGTATGCAGGGTTCGACATGTACCCACCCTGTTCTCAATTTATCAAGTACTCCGTAGAGTTAGCCCAATTGCATGGCATTATTTTCAATCACAGGTGGTCTCACAATTTCTCTGGCGGGGTGTCAAAGCCAGGGCGTGGGAAAGGGAAAAAGTCTGCGAAAATTATCCACTTCTTTTCCCTCTAGCGGCGGTCCAGCGGTCCAGCGGGAGAACTCTTTCTCGTTTTACTTTTTGACTACTTTTTACCGGCTATGCTTTATGGGGAACTGTCTGTGTCAGATGCCGCACTGCCCATTTGACAAACTGTCCATTACGGATGCTCCCATCCCACCAAGGTTTCTATCCGCAGTCGCAGTTGGTCCATGGAGCTGTGCATGCATTATCAGCCGCTAGGGCGTCTTGATATTATTAATCAAGAAAATTCGAACCTTGGAAGCATCCTTGTCCATCGATGCAGCCAACGATATCAAGTCGTTTCTCCCCCGCCCCCCACCAACACTACAGTACAAGTAACATTCCATGAAATAAAAGGAAAAGAAAAGAATATTATTTCCTCCTCGATGTTGAAAATAAAACCCCTACCTACGCGAGAAGCGAAGACCAAAATAATACCAAAATACACGATAGATAGGATGGGGCCGGAGCCTGTCCCTGCAACTTTTGTGGAAAGAATATAGGCGGTTGTGTTGACCCCAGACAAAAGGGATAGCCCAGATACCTACTTATACCTGTGGAAAAGCTTGCTTCGGCAAGGAATATACTCACATTGCCCAGACGCTTGCTGGAGAGAGCATTGGAAGTTAAGAAGAAAGAAACATTACAAAAAAAACATGAAGGGTAAAACTACCTGCTAGCGTTTTCGTTTAGCTTAAGGTATTTTCCCCTCGCGCGTTCTCCGTCTTCATTCCTCCATCTCCCATCAGCCGAACTATATGTCATTACCATATGCGATTATTCTTACCGATATGGGCTTCTCGTCCGCCGTCATTGGAACCGTTACGGCAGCAGTTGATACCTCTTAAAACCAAGCTAAGAAGGGGAAATGCGGACAAGGGAGGAGGGGGGGGGGTTGATCATTCAGGGGTTGACTACTGAGCGACCATGGCGTGAGGTTGATCGATAGGTCGGGTCGGTGCGATGGGACCGCTATGAGCAGACGGTCTTGCGGGAGCATAGCCAGGCTTCTTTATAGCCAAATATATATCGAGAAGAAAGGGAAACTGGGACTGGGACTGGGACTGGGACTGAGACTGGGGACACGCCCAAAAAAAAAAAAAAAAAACTACCATGATCAATGTGAGGAACAGGCACTTTCAGCTCAGTTGGCGCTGGACGTATTTGATTTGATTTGATATTGCAGTATGATATCCAGCTTCAATGGCTATTCAATCCGCTTCCTCCAGCGCTTGTGATGCCCTTCGAGAGCTGTGATTACTTGGGACCTATCCGCGCCCATTTTGCCAGTGGGCGTGAAGGAAACCGCTCTAGTTCATCCAATGGCTGGAGTTCGGAATTTGATGCCAAAAAATCAAGCTCGGTTTGTTTTTCACTGGCCCAGCCAGATCCGGTCTACTGGTATCTTCATTGAGAAAGTGGTGTTACTGATGGAATGAAGGCATGCATCTGAGATGCCATTTGTAGCAAGAATTGTAAAAACGAACAATGCTAACGTGCAAATCTTGAACTATGGCTAGCTAAATGACTAGCAATATTTGTGAAAACATATAGAAAAGATATCAAGTGCGCAGCATCACATAGCCAAGTGATTTGTACATGTACATGTACATGTAACATGAACAAGCAAGGGAATCGGGTGGTGTTGGGTGGAAATGCAGCTTTGCCATCCTGGCTTCGTCTTTAAGTTGGCAACCTGGACCAAGTCAAAGGAGCTCTCGACCCCTACAGGTGCCACAGAATGGATTTCACAAGCACACCACGAAACAAAGTGAACAGCAGGAGAGAGCTGTTGAGAAGCTTCGTTTTTATATTCCGCGGGGAATTCTTTAAGAGAAGGCTTTTGTTCATATTGCACCCAGGCCAATGTTGTAGAAACTTATGGAGTGGAGCTGACGTAGGATTGATGAAGAGAATCGCCAGTACCTAGGATCTGGCCAATTTTGCAAAGTGCCAATAGTAACTTGCGGCAGACTTGGAAAAATACTGTAGGTATATACGGAGTATATGGACAAGAGACAGTGAGTTGAATGTGTTTGAAGAGGCTTGGAACCTTATTTTGGTTAAGGTTAGCAAGTGCCAAGAAAACATTTTCAGTCTAAAAATAGACTTTCGATGCCCAGACAACCTTCAAACAGTTTTGGGCGTGTACAGGGAATTCTGATGGAAGGGAAACAGATCCAATCAACCAATCCAGATTAATATGTTGGTGAGGTCTAATCCAACATAATCCAACATAATCCAACAAATCCAACTGTCAAGCTCTTCCCTGTTCATTATCGGGGCCCAGGCTCAGTGACAGCTTGTGTTTTAAGTTAAGCTTTCAGGAACCAAGTACAGAGTAAATGTGTTGAGCTTGGGGAGAGATTGCTTCGAGAAACATCATGATGGATGGGGTTCTGGTAGAGGATAATTACCACCGGTTCCGGTACAAAAAAAAAGCTGGATCCGTTCAAACATTGCTCATTCAATCCCTTAGGTTGAGATATTCAACATTTTGCAACACTCCTCCTGGCGGCCTTTTCTGTACTTTACTTTTGTTTTGTTCTGTGCCTATGTATTTGGTACATCTGCATTGCTGGTTCAGAGGCTGTCATGAATTTCTGGCATTTAGAGCTGCAGCATCATGCACTCCCACTGGCATTATTAAGTAATTAATTTCAAACATGGTCTGGTGAGATTCTTTGTGATTGCTGTAGAATTTAATACTTTCTTCCTCAAAAAGATTTGATCCTTTAAATTGTTTGACGTATACTCCGTAAGAAAAGTCAAAATCTCCACCAAACCAGGTTCTGTTCAGCTATTTGTAGAGTGTATATGAATAACAATATAAACTATCAATTCTCGTAGAGCCTTTGCCAGCCGTGCTGTGCCTGATTGAACCGCATCCCCAGACTTCTACTGCAGCGATTACCCAAAGTTACTCTATCTACCCCGACTCGGCTAAATAAGTCGCCCACCTAAGCACCAACCATGCCAACCACACCATCCCCCGTCTTTTCCAACCCCCCACGATTTCTACCCCAAACACTCCACAGGAGTTCGATACCACCCTATCCCGCATTGTCACTCACTAGTTCTTACTTTCCCCTCATTCGTCATTACCCAAGCAATCTGTTGTACTCTTGGTGAGCGGACGTGACATGCTCCCCTCGTTAACCACAGCATGCAACTGATAGCAACCTCAACGAACCCAACTTTGACTCTGAAACTTGAGTACCCATAACACGGTAAACTGGATACTGGTCACCACCCGTTGTTATACCTGGCAGATGCCAGCCTTCTTGCTTGTGGAATTCCAACGTCTGCTACAGGTCTGAAAACATGAGCTGGCCATTCACCATGCGTCCTGCTCTGCGGCCTTGCCGAGGCGGCACCCGTCCAGACGCCGCAACTCTCCCTCAGCGTTTGATCGCCGTGGTTTCTGGTTGGTTCAATTGGCCCTGGAGCTTCCCTGATTCTCTCCTTTTCTCCAAATAATAACCAAGAAAAGTCAGTGACTAACAACTGAGGTACCTATTGGCAGCTACACCAATCCGTCGGTTCTCCGCTGGACCACGATGGTACGAGGAACAAAAGAAACCCACCACCCCGCCGAACTTGATAACCTCCGTTCCATACTCTGCCCTAACCGTTGGAATTCCCTTCGAAACCTTCCCAAACGAGCGTCGTGTTGCACTGACCCCGCAGAATGCTACTCTTTTGCTGAAGAAGGGGTTTGGCCGCGTTCTCATCGAGCGTGGTGCTGGTGCTCAAGCTCAGTTTACAGATGAGGCATATGAGAAGGCGGGCGCCACACTTGTAGACAGAACGGCTGTTTGGCAGGATAGTGATATCCTGCTGAAAGTTCGTGCGCCCTTGCTGAATGAATCCAACAATGAAGTGGCAGCTCTCCGCGACGGGAGCACCCTCATTTCGTTTCTATACCCCGCACAGAATAAGGAATTGGTCAATGCGTTGGCCGCTCGCCGCGTAACTTCGTTTGCGATGGATATGATTCCTCGCATCTCCCGCGCACAGGTTTTTGATGCTCTGAGGTATATTAGGGAAACACCCTATCTGGCTTTTTTTGTTAAATAAAAAAACTGTAGTACTCACAGTTTTCTTAGCTCCATGGCAAATATCGCAGGGTATAAAGCCGTCCTAGAAGCTTCGAATCATTTTGGTCGATTTCTCCCAGGTCAGGTTACGGCAGCTGGGTAAGTGGTGAATCCTGATTATATTCCTACTACATACAGCAAGGGAGGTTTAGACAGGGAGATGCTAACGATTCACAATTAAACGCTGTAGAAAGGTAAATAATTCGATTAGACTCTGTACGAAACTCGTATATCTAAAACTAATTTGGGGTATAGATCCCTCCTGGTAAAGTTCTCGTTATCGGGGCTGGTGTTGCTGGTCTAAGTGCCATTGGTGCCGTGCGTATCCTTTCCTCCTCAGCAATATGAACGCTCGTATTTTGCCCTCTAACTGCGCATGTAGGCCCGTCGTCTTGGAGCAATTGTACGAGGATTTGATACACGATCTGCCGCACGCGAACAAGTACAATCACTTGGTGCCGAATTCATTGAAGTTGACATCCAGGAAGACGGCTCCGGTACTGGTGGCTACGCAAAGGAAATGTCCAAGGAGTTCTTGGACGCTGAAATGAAACTTTTCATGGAACAGTGCAAAGAAGTAGACATTGTGATCACCACTGCTTTGATTCCCGGACGGCCAGCTCCCAAGTTGATCAAGAAAGAGGTATGTATATATTTGACTGTATGGGGGTACTCTGCGCAAAGAATTCTGCTAAAAGCATAATACAGATGGTAGTAGCAATGAAACCAGGCTCGGTGATAGTTGATCTAGCTGCTGAAGCTGGTGGAAATTGCGAATTGACTGTTCCCGGACAATTGTCTGTTCATAATGGCGTTACTATTATAGGTTTGTCTCACGTTTGATTAATGTCTTCGTTGTTGCTGACCCATTTTTTTTTCAGGATACACGGATCTGCCTTCACGACTTCCAACACAGTCGTCCACTCTGTACTCCAATAATATCACCAAGTTTCTTCTCTCCATGGCCCCCGAGGAAAAGAAATTTGGCGTCGACCCTACGGACGAGGTTGTTCGTGGCTCAATTGTTACCGAAAATGGCGAAATCCTTCCTCCCACTCCTCGACCTGCTCCTCCGCCAGCCCCAGCTCCAAAAACTGCTGATCTTTCCAAGGAGAGCGCCACTCTAGCCTTGACCCCGTTCCAGAAGATCTCTCGAGAGGTTGCCACCGTAACCGGCGGAATGGGACTAGCAATAACCCTCGGCAAGATCACAGGCCCATTGTTCATGGGCAACGTATTTACTGCTGGACTTGCTTCACTTATTGGCTATCGTGTGGTGTGGGGAGTAGCCCCTGCTCTGCACTCCCCCTTGATGAGTGTAACGAACGCCATTTCAGGTAAGATTATTCGACTCCGTTGAAAAGAAAAATAATAAAACAGCAGCTCACGTATTTTACGCTCTAGGCATGGTTGGTGTCGGCGGTTTATTTGTTATGGGAGGAGGATTTGTCCCCGAGACCTTTCCGCAGGTTCTCGGCGCATTATCGGTCCTGTTAGCATTTGTAAATGTGTCTGGTGGTTTCATCATCACCAAGCGAATGTTGGATATGTTTAGACGTAAGCTCTCATCCGGCTTGCCTTTTCTCCATCTATGGTTCATTCTAACAGTCTCACGACTATCAGGCCCGACGGATCCCCCTGAATATCCCTGGCTATACGCCATCCCCGGCCTGCTGTTTGGCGGAGGCTTTATTGCAGCCGCAAGCACTGGTATGGCTGGCCTTGTGCAAGCCGGATATCTTGTTAGCAGTCTTCTGTGTATTAGTATGTCTACGCCCCTTGACTTCCCCCCCTATATTACCATCAACTAACGAATCCCACTAGCTTCCCTCTCTGGTCTTGCATCTCAAGCGACAGCGCGACGAGGCAACATCCTAGGTATATTGGGTGTAGCTTCCGGAATGCTCGCATCTCTGGCGGCCGTGGGCTTCTCCCCCGAAGTTCTTGCACAGTTTGTCGGAGTTGCTGGGTTCGGAAGTCTTATTGGTGCGTAGCTCCTTTCTCTAGACCCGGATCTTATGATTACATTATGAAGGAAACGTAGTTCTAATTATTTAGGTGCAATAATCGGTCGTCGCATTACACCAACTGGACTGCCACAAACTGTCGCAGCATTGCATTCCGTCGTCGGATTGGCTGCCGTTCTTACCAGCATTGGGAGTGTTTTGGCAGATGTTGGAGATATTTCTACACTCCACCTTGTCACCGCATATTTGGGAGTTGTCATTGGTAAACGCCACTTCCAAAGTGTCCTTCTTGCAGCCATAACTAATTGGCCATAGGTGGCATCACGTTTACTGGCTCAATCGTTGCTTTCCTCAAACTAGGGGGACGGATGTCTTCACGCGCCACCATTCTCCCTGGCCGGCATGTAATTAACGCATCACTCCTCGGTGGGAATGCCGCTTTGATGGGGGCATTTGTCACCATGGCCCCGGGTGCTCCCATGACCGCAGCGTTATGCTTGGGAGCTAGTACGATACTCAGCTTTTTGAAGGGTTATACAACAACAGCTGCCATCGGCGGTGCTGATATGCGTACGTTTCTCATGCTTCTGAAAGGAAGGCACCCCTGGTTTATACAGAGTCAACTAACTAGAGATTCCATTTTTTCTAGCCGTGGTAATTACCGTTTTGAATGCTTATTCTGGATTTGCATTGGTTGCGGAGGGCTTTATGCTCGACAACCCATTGTTGACTACTGTCGGATCACTTATCGGAGTTAGCGGTTCTATTTTGTCGTATATTATGGTAAATTTTCTCCGTTCGACGCTCTGTTACCCATCTCCTTACTAATATGATACTGTCCAGTGTGTTGCAATGAATAGATCTTTGACCAACGTGCTATTTGGTGGTATAGCCTCCACAACCGCCACCGACCACAAAATTGAAGGACAGATTACCAAAACATCGATCGATGAGACTGTGGACTCCCTTGCTAATGCGGAAAGCGTTATAATTGTATGATCTGAAATAATACCCCTTTTACACCTATCCCAGATGGCTGACTGACTGGTTCCCAGGTTGTCGGCTATGGAATGGCTGTCGCGAAAGCCCAATATGCAATTTCAGAGATCACACGAATGTTACGAGCCAAAGGCGTGAAAGTCAGATTCGCAATTCACCCCGTAGCCGGCAGAATGCCTGGACAGTGTAATGTCCTGCTAGCAGAAGCCTCCGTACCATATGATAGTAAGTGGCAGTTTCTAACTTCATGAACGCATGTAACTAACATTTTCCTCCTCCCAGTCGTCCTGGAGATGGATGAAATCAACGATGATTTCGGTGACACTGACGTGACGCTGGTCATTGGTGCCAATGATACCGTCAACCCAATCGCACTTGAACCCGGCTCCCCGATCGCCGGTATGCCCGTTCTAAATGTGTGGAAGAGCAAGGAGGTCATCGTCATGAAGCGAGGCATGGCTAGTGGATACGGTAAGCTTGCTCCCCAAAATGCCTATCTAAACTTTGGGCTTTGCTCCCACCCAACCCAACAGAAGGAGAAAAAAAAACTTCTCAAAGCGGCTGGATATCCCGTGACAGTTTTGGCTAATTACCGTCTTAAATTAATTCATAGCCGACGTACCGAATCCCATGTTCTACATGCCCAAGACAAGGATGTTGTTCGGAGACGCGAAGACTTCCTGCGATGGTAAGATTGATTCATCAATCTCGAATGCTCAAATTCTCTGTTCTTTTCTCCCTTAGCTAACCATCCTACGAAAACTAATCAGCAATCCAACGCGGTCTCGATGCGCGGAAATAAAATCATTTAAACACCGTCAGGGCTACATAAAAGGCAATTCAGCACTGGCTGTTAGCGACATTTGGATCTATCCCACGCGCTTCGAGCATCCAGTGCAAGATTAGCACGTAACAAGAACCGATCTCTGCAGAAAAGAAACCCCCTGCCCCCAAGAAAAAAACAATCCCAGCAGCCAGTGACAGCTGACCACGATCCTGAGCAAAGTACAGTCGGTCCCAAAGCATTCTCAGCCAAATGGCCCCTACATCCCTTCTTTTCTCGCCCTCTGCTCGACGAAACGGAGTTGGAAAAAAAGATATTTTTAAGAACCCGAAACCACCTTTTCCTTTCATCTTGTTTCTCATGTACATGTGCTAAAAAAGCGAAACCATTTCCAGGAAAGCCTTAGAAAAACACTGAAAGCTGAAAGCGAAAATCTAGCCCCCAAAGATCAAATATATTAGACGGTTTTTCTTCTTTTCATCTTTTTTTTGCCCTTGGGAAGCAAAGCAAGCAGACAATATAAAGGATATGCATATTCACGTTGATATCTAGATATAGATCATCTTGCCTTTTCTCCCCCCCCCCCTTTTTTTCTTTCTCTCTTTTGCTTTTTGATTTTGTGCAGTTTCTTTGCTTGTTTCTCTTTCCTCAGCTCCCTCCTCCTTTCTCTTTCATTTTTTCCTTTCCTTTTTTTCTGGCTTTCCCTTCGTCATTGCATCTTACCCGCCTCCCCTTCCATTTCCCCTGCAATTACAATTATTGTTCCCTATTAGCTAAAGTTAACCTAAATCTCAGGCATGGAAATAGGTGGCCTGGGGCGGAGATACTTGAGGCCCGTAATAGTATTTCAGTTTAAATTCTTAGTGCTAATCAAAACTTTTGAGAGGGTCCTCCGTACTGTCAGAGGGAAAGGATGGTTGATTATGGGAAACTATCTACACTACCCTATATGGTGGAGATCACACGACCAGGGATCTGGGGGATCCACCTCCCGTCCAGTCTGACACTGTCACTGGTTGGCAATGCCAAGCCGCTGGACCACCAAAGCCTGAGCTCAACGCTATGACGTAGCGCCAGCGCACCCCTCTGAGATCGAGATCTCAACTCGCATGCAGCTCGATTGATGCAGCTCATACAATAGTAGGCGCTACACAGCTCAATAGGCGGCTACCCGTAGGGGTCAAGGCCACTTAGTATGTGTACCCCAGGACCAGCAGGATCTTGCATCTATTGCTTTTTGCGTATCATGGTGCGGGCTCGAGTAGCTTCAATTAGAATATAATAATTTCCCAAGCTTAGATATAAAAACATAAAAGCCTAACCTTAATGAAAGCAAATGAATCATATCAATGTATCATGCTGTCTGGGGTAGGGGCCCGCCGCTGCAGGCGATGGTGATGCAAAAAATGGCATACTGAATGGCATGGCCTATCAGCATCAAGCAGCCCCTCACCAACAGGATCAGAGGCAACTTGAAATGTCACGCTCACCCATGAGGGTGCTAAATGGTGAAGCAGTACTGGTTGATGTTCAGGCAACTCTGGTTATTCTGTGCTGCTGTTATGCTGGTGTAACGGCGTTCCGCGGCTAAGAGGCTAAACGTAACCGGATAGCAGCGAGGTCGTAGGGTGAGATGGGAAGCCTAGTGGTTGAGGCTTGACCGAATACAAAACGAATAGTAGACAACTACAGCGGAACAAGGTGCTAGGGAGATATCGATCTAATAAGGAAGTGGGAATGTATATAGAACTTATTGCTAAGATTTCAAAAGGTCGATTAGATTTCGAACGAAGCGTTGACCCTTCTCAAGCTGAGGGTCAACGGCCTATCTACCTATATAGAACACACCCCTCATACGTTTCCCAAATAGGCGCGACGGTATCGATGCACCAGTGGCCGTATCCAATCAGACGCCTTATGCAATACAACCTGACGTAAATTTTGTCATGTAGCCCATAAGTGTATCCAGAATGTTGGTCACCTGATGGAACGGTAAAGGAGGTAATTAGTGTAACATCTGCCGAGTCAATATAGCGCAGCTAGCTGTCATCAGCCTCTGCGAGCGCGGATTCGGTGTTGGATAGTTGGGAGGAAAGAACCTCGCGAGTATAAAAATAGAAGGGAAACGATTTGATTGTTTGAAAAAACTCAAGAGATCAAGGCCCCTTGATTAGGTTAGCGATAATAGTAGCATTGGAGTAAATAAGACAGACTCACGTGCCGTCAAACAGTTGTACCCATCTGTCGCTTGAGGCATCAAGTCATTCATCCTAGCGTTAGGCCCTCCGTTAAAAACTGATGATCATTCTCCATCACCATTTGCTCTGCTTCTTCAGTTTCGCGTTCATTGGATTAGTTTCGAAAATGTCGAAACTTGTTGAAAACTTTTAGACACTTCTTGGACACTTCTTGGAAGCTCTTTGGAAATCAGTTGCAAAACAATGGATAGGCAGTGCCTAGATCCCCTCTGTTAGGTCCTCTAGATATTCTATCTTGCATCCCAAGACATCAAAAACACCGCCCTTAGCCAATCACAGACAAAGAGTTCACCACTGGATACATTGAGCAAGCCGTGGTGGCCGATCTATATAACACGGAACCATTCATCCTCTAACAGTGCTTCAGCTGAAGGCCTATCCCTCGGATCTAGCTTCATGATCTTGAGGATAAAATCCCTATTCTCTTTCGACACCTCTTTCGCTGAGATTCGCGCGAAAGGTTTCAGCTTTTCCGGTGGCAAAGATTGATGAATGTATGACAAGATATTCAATGTTTCCACGCCTGCAATTTCTTGGTAGGAAAGGGGAAACGGGCCAAAGAATTGACACTGGCGCATAAGAATTTTGAGTTCATAGTCTTCATGGCCAAATAGAACATCCGGTTTGAAGATGAAAAAGCCATCGCCATACATCAAAGCCAAGAGCTACATAGGCAAATGGATGCATTAGTTCAATCCCTATTGCACAAGGTGTCCAATATTCTGCCACTTACCAATGCACCGAAAGACCATATATCGGTCGGTGTGCCCCATCCTATCTGCAGATGGGCTTCAGGGCTTCGCCATATAGGCGCTCCGATCATATCGCCGTCCTTCGCATACGCCGAATCAGCTGGCACAGTGCTTCCCATATCCGCCAACTGAACGTCGGTGAAGCGAATGTCTCCGGTCCCGTAGTTAACGAGGACATTGTCGGGCTTAACATCTAATGGAATCCAAAATTAGCTACTGTGCAATTTACATGTGAAAAAAAGTAAGAGTGGGTGAATGAAATACCTGTATGTACAAAACCGTCGGCATGCAGTAATTTTAGTGCCTCGAGGATCCTTTTGGCAATGTATTTGACCTCATGCGTAGTTAGTTTCCGCGAGAAGGAGGCGTTTAAGAGGTGATCATCCAAGTGCCGTAGAACAATAGCTGGAGGATCCGATGGATCGGTAATCTCATCAAGCAGCGGTCGGATAAACGGGGTTCGGTTTTGGAAGCGATGAAGCACATCGCGTTCGTTTTCCAGCCGAAAGTGTCGCACGCCTTTGATGATTACGGGTTGTTTGTTTTGGCTCCTGTCTCGTTCAGAAACTTCGCCGTTTAAAATCGGGGAGGAAGACATGACATTACATCGCAAGCCACACGCTCTCTTGGAGCTCCTTGGTTATGGTGTAGCAGCCTCTTTTCCCTCTAAGAAGTTGCCCGAGGCGGAACAGCCCAGCCATGTTGCCTCTAGGACGGATGCTGGGTGTTTGACGGGAGCTTGATAAAGCAAATATTTGTTTACTTTTAGGTCATTGTTTGATTTATAAGGAGTAAAATGTTATGCTTGCGGGCGGCAGGAATGGTGCTCGAATCTTTGTTTCCAAGTGGTCAGCCAGCTAACCAGTAGTTAAAGGATTAGCGCGGCGGCTACCGTACCATGATCTTCAATTGTTGTAACAGTGCCGTCGCTCTACCCCCCGTAGCCGCCCCGATTACCACTAGCTAAAATTGACGTCGGGCTTCATCCTCGTTTCACCTCACTTGCCCCTACCACTATCGCGATGCGTATACTACCTCCCGACGAAAGGCTTGGCCCAATGTGGGCTGCGCAGCGAGTTAGCCGCCAGCTTTTAGCCAACGGAATCGCCCTTTGCCTTGCTTTTGAGTCTGCTACCCCTCTCTCACTTGATGGCACCCAATCATCCAAGTGATATGCGTTATCACATTTGCTCTATGAGTTTGGTGGCTTCCCCCAAAAGTTCCAATCAGCAGCAGCATTAATTCCCAAGGCTGCTAGGAATCTCTTGCCTGCCTCGTTTGGCCCACGACAAAGGTTCTGGTTCGGCTAGGATAACCGCCCCTCGAGAAATTCATGGCAGCACTGCCTGCATATGCAACCTGTCCGTGCATCATCGCGAGGGCGTGAACGCTCTGAGTTCGTCCGACGCTGCTAATGAGGCTACGCGCTAGTCATTCTTTCTTGTTGGCCATTCTGCGGGGTCATTGGTTTTGGCTTCTCTCAGAGGCATCAGGGATTTAAAGGCCACGACTCCCGAGTTCCCAATGTCGGAAACATCGTCCATTCACTTATTTTTGCCTCCCTATTACTCAACTACATATTCTCGACGAATTTTTCTCAAGGCAGCAGACCTATACGAACCAACCTCCATAACAATATGTCTTACAACAAAATCCTTTCTAAGAAAGTGGTTGACACGTTCACGAGGAATGGGGTGCAAATTACCGTCTCCGTGGCTACTAGGACATCCGATTGGACGCGGCCTGAGAGTGCTGTTAATGCAGTGGCGATCCCATTTGCTGCAACGGTCAAAGGCTTTTCAGGAACCTTACCCGAGGGCACGGAGGATGTTTGTGCAAGGTTGTGAGAATGTTCTGTTTTACTTTCATGGCTAATATAAATGTAGGGAGGGCAACCATGAAAGCACTGACCCAAGGGACCATTTCACCGGGGTCTGCTTCGATTCGAAGGGCAAAGGCAAAAGCGTCCATTTCCCCACCAAGAAGTGACCTCCATACGTGCTTATATTAGTGTGTGTGATCCTGGATTGCTTTCGGATAACCATTAAGAGCTTTTGTGCTGACTGCTGTAGGGCTTCATGAGCGGCTTGTCCTTCGCAATATCGCCGGGGAGAATTGAACGTCTTCCGAATCCTTTACTCTTTTGTTGAAGCTCTCGAGCCCCCAATCAGGCTGTTGAATTAAGATGTTACCGCCACTGCCTTCAGAAAATCTGTCGCTCTACATTGTTCATAGTCTACGGTTATAGTCCAAGTTGAAATGGTGTGAGGATGTGAGGATGTGTCGATATAGCTTCCTGTTATCATATCTTGACTCTCTTGACCTTCATTACTTGCATCCGCGCCATCTGATCCCGCAGGCGGCCTCTTCTCTGTGGGTAAACAGTGCTATTCGTAAATATATGCCAGAATATTCCAACCCTTTGACTACTATCAATCATTACGCATACGCCACCCCCTGTAAAAATCCGGGCTCTCCCCAAAAAAACAATGAGTGACTCCCACTGATTCTAAGGATATATCGCGTGCCATCTTTTTCAATGACTCCACCTCCAACTCGGCTGTTTGAAGAGCGTACGTATATGACTTCGTCGCCCATGTGGGAAATCGCGAACAGCTAGGGATGGGCAATGCCCTCTCTACGCTCTTCAGTCTAACTCTGTTAGATTTTCCGAGAATGAGATAAATCATCAACTGGTTTTCCTCGATGGTACTGGAGCCGTATTTTTTTTCTCAGCTCTGCCCATTTCGCGATGTCTGGAATATCCTTGTTCAATTGTTGTTGCCATCTTGACCGGGCTGCTTATCCGGGCCCAGTACACCGCATGTAGAACCAACCGGTTCATCGCTTCGATGGCGAATGCTGTTTGATTGATAGGACTGGGGTAGAAAAGGTTGCGGAATGTAAGGCCCATTCTGCGACTTCTGCTCAGAAAGCATCTCGAGCCATCCAACGGGCGTACTGGGAGAAACCGATAACACTCCTGATTCATGCCCTCTCAAGAACAGCGGCAACAAACATCAAAATTGTACAGATTTCCACCATTTGTTAGCGCGGGTAGATGTTGACGCGCATACCATGACGGGTTTCGTGTTCCAGCTCCAAGGGCCATTATAAACCAAGAGAGAAATCTAACAAAAATAAAAATAAAAATAAACCAAAAAAAGGTGCAAGGGGTGGGATTTATAGAGGCTGAGCAGGGGAATCCGAGTGAACTGTAGAATGTTTTTCTCGCAGCTGATGCCCCCACCCATCCTGATCAAACTTATTATCTGATTTCATCTCAGCTCTCACAGGGCCTTCAGACACATGACTGCAATCCTGGGAAAGCTGTTAAAGTGTTTCATCTGACATTTGCCCCAGTCACTGCACTGATCTAGATCTGATTATGATATACTTTGCTGAGATGAGCTCTTCTAGTGTTGAGAGAATGACTTGATGAGCATCATCAGCTGAGAGAATATCTTTGAATTCATTGAAATGCATCTGTTTTGTTTACTTGAATATCTCAGTGCAAATGATCAGACACTCTCTGAGACTATTTCTTTCTTTCTGAAGTTGCTTTCACTCAGCTGTTTTCTTCATCTTGACTGCTTATAACATCACTTTCAGTCTGATCTTTAGTCTTTTGACATGTTTCTCAAGATCTGAAGATATGATCAAGAGTTTTTTCACTTATACTTCTGCAGAATACACTTGATGATATATTTGAATGAGTTAAAATTGAAATTGTCAATCATATCAATCTTCAAGAATGAATTGAAAGTCATAGAGATTTCAGTCAAAATTTTGAGCTGAAGTTTTTCTATATACTCAAGAGTGTTCATGCAGATTTGAAAGCACTGTTGAGTACTATTTCTTTTCTCTTATATTCAGCTTCACTGCATATTATCTTTGAGCTTCATCTTGACTCTCTTTGAAATGAATGAGTAAAGTTTATCTTCAAAGTTCTGAAGATGATCTTCAAGATCAAAGATTGTGTTGACTATCATATCTTTATACTTGTTAAGAATGATGACAGTAACTGTTGTTCTGTGACTATAAGTTATATCAATCAGCTTGATTGAGAAGATATATCTTAGAAAAATATATAAAGTCACATCATCAAGTGTAATATCAATTGTAGATTTGTATTCTACTAGCATCAATCTAAATCAGTCTATGTCTTTTCTCATGTATGTCAACTTTGCTCAATCTTGAAAGCTGGTTTTTGAACTCACTGAATGTGTTATATATTTGTTGATCATGTCTTCAAACTCTCTGCAAGCTTTGTCACATTGAAGCAGTGAGAGACTAAACTCAGCTAGTTCATCATCATAGCCACAGCCGCCTGTTGAAGAGATTGTAAAACCTCATCAAGAGTCTCAAGCTCCTTCTTCAGCTCTCAAATCACTCTTTTAGTGCTGTGAAAGCTCTCAATCACTTGATACAGTGATTTGCTTGAGTTAAAAGCAAAACCTGCCAGAGTGATGATACCAGAAACAAGGGAGACAGGTTCCGCCATTGGAGCCAGGATAGGTTTCGAAATTAGGTCAAGGAGGGTAAGGTCCAAGCGAAGTTTGCGAGGTGGGGAATCAAAAGAGTATCTATTTCACCAACGCCAGCGCAGACCCCATATAACCTTTAGTTATATACTCTCTGTTGAGCTCTATGTTGGAGAGACCAACGGGTCGTTCTGATCTATTCTATTATATACACAGACATATAAATGCACTCGGTAGCTAGCTTTATAATAATAATCAAGTACTTCATGATCTTGAACTTCTACAAAAACAAATAAAAGCTCAGAGCTGATAATAGCTGCTACATAGACAGAGTCAAGATTTGATTTTTGATCTTCTCACATGCATCTATCTGATTTTCTCAGTCACATGTAAAAACAACATTTCTCATACATACATCTCACAATTTCTCTCAAAACCTAATTAAATAAATAATAATAATAGATGACCTAGAGAGAAGTTGTGCAATGTGAGTATTATATATATAATGTGTTCGGAGTAAATGGTCAATCAAAGAACAGAGTAGCCATATGTTAATGTATAATAAATAATAATAATAATAATAGATTTTCGACCATATGAGAATTACAGATAAGATTAATAAGTAGTTTGTTTGATGGGAGAGAGAGAGAGCATGATTTACATATGTAAAGTAGCCAATAAATTATTAAAGCCCACCACCAGCAAGGATGGGGAAGTGTTCAAGGGAAAGGAAATAACAGGAATAATAACAAAACAAACAACAATAACAAAAGATAACTGAAAAGAGAGAGGGGACAAAAAGAAGAAAAAAGATGACTTGGGTATCGGGGTATCGGGGTATCATTCACGTCCACCTCGCATAGTTTTTTAGTAATTTTTTTTTTTTCAAAATATAAAATAATGTTTTCCCAGAAAATAATATAGCAAAGCGCGAACCGAAGGAAATAATAGTATAAAAGTAAAGAAAATGAACGACAATTATATATCGAGCATGTTTTGGTTAATAAAACATTTTTCGAAAGACCGGAGATTAGAGTGGCGGGCGCGGGCGGAGAGGAGTGGAAACAACTTGCGCTGCACACGACATGTTTCAACATCATACAGGGATTTTTTCAGGTTTGTTGTTTTTTTTGGTTTCCTTTTGTGTTCAAAGAAAAACTGAGAGGGGAGGGGAGGAAGAGCCGCTGAGCTATTTTCCTTTTTGCCGTGGTTTGTTATTGGGTGGGGGAGGGGGGGGAGGGAAGGACTACGATCATCCAATTAGGCAGTTGACACGCCAGGACTAGACAAGTACCGTTGGTCCCACCACTTCTCGATCTCAACGAAGCTCGTCCTGGCGCCTGCACTTCATGCGGCAGCTTGGACGGGTTGAGAAGACGATGCTGTTGGGGCGGTGGCATCAGTCTTCTCCTCGGAGGCTTCGGTGCCGTTCACGGCAGCGGCGGGTTCTGCTGGGCCATCCTTGCTGATTGGCTCGGGCTTCTCAGCCGTCTCGGGGATGGGCTCCGATTCCGAAGTGGCAGCAGGCTCCTTGTCTTTCTTGCCGGCCTTGCTGACACGGCGGAAAACTCCTCCGAATTTGGGGAGAGGAGATGTTACGGCAGACTTGGGCTCGTCGGCAGCTTGCTCGCCATCGGTGGTAACCTCAGGCTTCTTTTCCTTCTTGGAGCCAAGGTTGGCGAAGAGGGAGGTGCGACGCTTCTCCTTCACAGCGGGCGGCGTGGTGGTCTCCACAGCGGCGGGCTCCGCAGGTGTCTCCTCAGGCTTTTTCTCAGCCTTGTCTTCAGACTTGACGGCCTCTTTCTTGTCCTATCAAACAATTACACGTTAGTGACGGGGGATTTGAGAATTAACATTTCGTGCGGACCATGGTGTGGAACATACATCATGCTTCATTTCCTTCTTGATGAAGTTAAGGAAACCACTCTTGGTGGAAGTTGGGGAGGTAACTGGTTCCTCAGCCTCCTTGGCGGGCTCCCCGGCAGCGGTTACAGTCTCGGGCTTGATGGGCTCAGAGGTGGAAGCATCAACGGGGTCACCGAGTTGAGGAGCAGTGCTAGAGACCGGGGTCTCAGTGTTCTTGGGAGCGCTCTCCTTGTCAGCCTTGTCCTGGTTGCCGACCTTCTGGAAGATGTTTCCGAAGATGGAGGCACGCTTGGCTTTGGCGGTGGTGACTGCCTCAGGTTTCTTCTCCTCAGCCTTTGGCTCCTCAGTGGCAGCAGCAGGGGCTAAAAACAAGTTAGATTCCATGCTCAAGGGGTCTTCTCAAGACAGGTCGACTTACCTTCAGTGGGCTCAGCGGGTGCAGCGGCCTCTGCAGCTGGGGCAGCAGCCTCTGGTTCATCCTTCTTGTCGTCCTTGGCCTCAACCTTCTCCTCCTTCTTCTCCTCGTCCTTCTTGGCAAGGAAGTTTCCAAAAATGCTGGCCCGCTTGCGGGACTGAGATCGGCTCTTCTCCTTCTGCTCTGGCTTCTTTTCCTCTTCCTTCTTCTCCTCCTTCTTGTCCTCCTCCTCACCCTCCTTAGCAGGCTCCTTCTTCTCGAGGCTCTTCTTCGGGACAGCAGCTGCGAGGACTGGAGGCTTGGCTAAATGCAAAATTTAGTACATGATCACAGCACAAAGAAATATCCGGGCACAACTTACTCATCTTCTCCAGCTCAGCCTTATACCCCTCGCCAGATGTGATGATCTCCTTCTCGCTCTTAGCCTCAGCAGCCTTGGTCTCGAGAGCAGCAATCCACGAAGCGCGCTCATCACTGCTGGCAGCCTGGAAAGTGTGCTTGTGGCCAGCCAGCTTGAACTGGAACTCGTTTCCAGACTCCTTGGTCACCTCAGAGATATCGGCCAAGTTGATGATTCCAGTGGGGGCAGCCTTGTCCTCAGCACGCTTGGCGAAAAAGAGCAGACCCTTGCCGGTCTGGCTTGCCCATGCAGCGGTAGGATGAGCAACGCTCAGCTTCTCATTCTGGAAATAGGTGGTGAGATGCTTAATCTCAACAGCGTCGTCACTGAACCAGCAGAATCGCTTGGAGAAACGGAATCCCCTGTTGAAGATTGCCAACCTGTTAGCTTCTCTATCATTCATATATATATATATCGTAATGTTCAACTCTGGAGCGACCTACTTGACTAATCCGGGAGCCTTGTAGCCAAGAACTCCTTCAGAGGCGGGTATGATCTCAGCCTTTGGTTCTTCCTTGGCTGACTCCTCACCAGCAGCTGAAGCATCAGCCGCCGGTTCACTTGTAGCTGTGGCAGGAGTCTCAGCGGCTGTCTCAGCAGCGGGGGCAGTATCAGCAGCAGGAGTATCCATGGCGGGTTCGATAGCGGGAACGGCAGCGGGGGTCTCCTCGACGGGCTTCTGAACTTCCGACATCTTGATACAGTTGTGGATAAGGGGGGGGGTGGGAGAAATAGAGATATTAAAGGCTTGTTAAATGTTACGAAAGGGTCAAGGAGCTGTGTGTATGGAAGACAACAACAGACTCGGGTATTTTGATATTAAATAAGGGGGTATAAATAGGAGGCAATATGGGGGGGGGTATCTTTGGGGTATCTTTGGGTATCTCAGGAAAATGAAAATGAAAAGAGAAAATAGATAATAAAAAGGACGAGCTCAAGCACAAGCAAAGAGAACGCTGGGTATCACAATGGAAGAGGAGCTGAATAGCTGATAGAAGAGATGAAGTAGAGGAAGAGAAGAAAAAGAGAGAAGAGAAGAAAAAAGAGAAAGAAGAAGAAGAAGAATAAGAAGAAGAAGAAAAGGAAAAACGGAAATGTGTAAGCGAGCTCAAACTTGGAACAGAGTTTCCAAACGGGGGGCTGTATCATGGCGTATTATCCTCGTATCATGGCGTATCATGGCGTATTATGGCGTTAAAGGGGAACACCTGACACCGGCACAAAACAGGAGCCAGGCCAATTAGCTGCCGTGGGCGATTCCTGTATCCGACCGCTTGATACAGGGTCCTTGTGTAATGTACTGTACCAAGAACCAAGCCGCCCATCTTTTGTGGAACTGGAACTCAACTTAAAACCTTGGTATGTACCGGTACCTAAGTACTTACGGTACTTACCAAAGTTACCAAAGTTACCAAAGTTACAATTACAGCAGAACTCCACAGCAGCTTCAAAGCTCTCCCCTGCTACAGTATGTATCATAGTATCATAGAATCTTATCATCATATCTTCACAACTATTTTATTGCTGCCATATTTCATAGTCAAATATCTTGTATTTTGTAGATATATAAACTACATTCCTACATCCTCCGTACAGTCCATACATAACACCTCTTCTTCCCTCTTATTTGCTGCGTGTTCTAAATACCTACATCATTATCATCACAGACTCTCGTGCCTGCAGCCTCTTTGTCGGTCCTCACAAGCTAATAAGCTAACAAGCTAACATGCTAACCTGCTAACAACACGCTAACACCCTCCCTTTTGCTTGAGCGATGAGTGGGTATATCGACCCTGCTAGCTTGCTAAGGGAGTCTGGGGGCTCCACCGCACTATTATATTAATCCATGATTCCCACTGGGCCACTTCCAATCCATCCCAGCCAGCTCCTTTTTTTTTCTTCTTCTGCACCCACAAATTATCCCTTCAGGCTTCCCGAGTCCTCAACCCTCAAACCCCAAAGCTATGTACGCAGTACTCCGTATAGATGTACGCCCTGTCCGGCGTCAGCCCAGTCATGTTGACATGCTTCAGGCCAATGCCCCTACAGGCTACGGACAAACCCCCTCCCCCAGCCAATGCCAAACAAATAAACCCTGCTCTCCTGAATCCTGTAGCCGCCATATTTTATGGATTTTTATTTTTCCAGCATCTTATCCATAGGGAGTTACGGAGTACATAGCACGAGTCATCATGCACAACTCAAACATGCTGCTGATGGAGCGTCCTTTTGGCTGGGGGGGTCCATTTCTTTCTTTCTCCTGTAGACCTCTGACTGGTTTTCGCTCTAGGCCTCTTTTTTGACGCTCCAGTCAAGCAACATGTTCCCACAAGGGGGCCCGCAAACCATGCCTCTGCCGCCCGAAGGCTCCAGCCTCTCTCCTTTTTGGTTTTTTACTCTACTTTTTTTCTGCCTGTGTGTGTGTGTGCGCGCCTAGGCGCACAATGTCATAAACATAGCTAAGGTAAAATTCAAGTGTTTTTCCAGAATAAGAACCACCCATCCCCTTTTATCTACCATCATGCTCCAGAATCTCTGCTCAAAGTTCAAACACTTGGCCCGAGAACCACGGACATAGCTAAACATGAGCTGGAAAAAAAGAAAAGCATTCGTTTGTTACAGGGGAATACCCAGGCCCAAAGCCCCCACAATCGAGCTTATTCAATTGCACCCAGGTCTCATGAGGCTCACTAATTTAGTTACAAACCCAACGAAAACTCCATAACAACAGCAGCAGCAGCGATTTAGCCAAGCAATAGTTAACGTTAGCGCTGTTGTTAAATTTTCTTTTTTTATTATTTTGCTAACATATTTTTCACTTCATCATCAAAGAAAAAAAAACTATTGAACCACCGCTCGGCCCACTCCAATTGAAAGCTTTATTTTTTTTTTTTTAAACCGCATGTGAAGAAGGGTGGGGGGGAGGGGCAGATGTGCACAGAACAGTGAGTTTTGAGATGAAAAGAGAGAGAGTTGAATTATTACCATTTGGGAAATATATATATTCAAGGTCAGTATCATCATCATTTGTTATGTTCCACTCAGATGGTTTGAGTTGGAATATCCGTACCTAACTACATATTTTCTGCTACACGCCTCAACGAGCGCAAAAAAATGGGGGAAAAAGGAGAAGGAATGACTACTATCATGCTCAACGGCCACCAGCCAACCGCAAAGCCTCAATTTGAAAGAAAGAAAAAAGCAAAGTTGGTTCCTGATCCAGATACACAAATAAAGACCTAGGTGCATATATATGCCATGCACTCTGCTGGCCAGCAACAATTCTGTTTCTGTTAAACTTATTTCTGAAAATTGCTGATGATTTCAAGATTTCAGCAGAATAATATTCAGCTTTGTCATTTATAATTCTGTCTGTCACTGCAATCATCTTGAGTGTATTGTTGTTGTTGCACTCATTCAGCATCTAAAAAGAGGGCTCATATGTTTTTTTATCAAAAATACAATGAAATGAACAATTCATTCCCCAAGTTTGATATTCTTTGCGTTGGCTTCTGTCTTTCAATGAATGATATAAAATGGGGGACGGGGAAAAACAAAAAAATCGCCATTTTTCCCCCCTCCCTTTTTATTTATTTTTGATATTTGAAATCACGACGGCATGGAAGGTTGCGAGCCAGCCAAGCAAGCAGTATTAAAAAAGACCGCGAACGATGTGTCTTTTTCTTCTCCTATTTCCTCTTTTATTTCCACTGGAAATGAAAGGGGTCCCATTCGTGCGTGACATTTGGGAGAAGCTGGGGATGAACTTTGTGAAAACAATTCTCCCTTACTCTCACACATCAACAGCATTTCTTCTATGCTATGATGGATGGTGGGGACAGGTGGTCTCCCTCCTATGAAGAGAATGGAAGTCCCGCTGGCTGGCAAGAAAGCAAGAATGAAAGACGATGATGAAATAAATGTCAAAGGACATCCCAATTGCAATGATCACAGGAATTAAGTTTCGTGCAACATAACAGAGCATACATACAACAGAGCGCGAAGATGGTCGTTGCAATTTTCATATCTATCTAGATATTTATCTTCTTTGGCTCGATTATTTACAAGGTCTTCCAGGGAGGGGGTCACTCCTTTGGCGACATGCTGCTGACTTTTCGACAGTTTTTTCCTAAAAAAATAAATAAGTCATAACATGGCATGGCATCTTTCCCCTAAACCATTTTAACATTTATTTACCTTTCTCCAGGTTTCGATTTGAAACACCGCCGGAAGATGGCCCGGTAACTACTGACAGTGTCAGTCTAATGCGAGTTTCAGAAAACCGGTGGTTTGATAGGGCTATATAGCGGGTTTGTGTTCCATCTCTATTTTCTCCCGCCAACGGCGGCGGCTTGCCATTGTGACATGATAACGCGAAATGAATTCGTTCAACGGTCGTAATGAATGGCTCTGTCCAACATACCAGAACACTTCAAAATCACACTCAGAGAGGGGAGAGAGCGGAGAGAGAGGACACATGGGAGTGAGAGCGATCGGTAGCACAACAAGTTTTGGATCTACGAGGGTAAGGGAAAAGAAAGAAAGAAAGAAAGAAAGAAAGAAAGAAAGAAAAACCTCCAATCTCCTCTTCTCTTTCGTCGGTCTGCTATCCGGAATATCGTGCCGAAGGTAATAATGATGACGATAACGTTATTTTTTATTTTTTTGGACAGGGTTACTGTTCAGCAAAAAAAAAGAAAAGAAAGAAAGAAAGGAACTTTCAGCCGATTGAGCAAAATTCCGTTCAACCTTCAAGTTGAAGCTCCCTTGTCATTTTGATTGGCGTTGAATGTCCTCCATTTGGTGTTTTTTTTTGCTTTGTTGAACCACTAGTTGCATATTGCAGTTGGTAGTTTCATCCTCAAGATCGACGGCTGCAGCGACCTAAGGTAATAAACGCTATGCAACGGTAATCCCATACATAGCATACGCAGCCTATATTACCTTCTTACTGAAAGACGTTCATACATGTACGGGGTATGATGACTCCCGTGTATGCGTATTTTGGCTTGGGATCTACCCGTACTTTCGTATTTTATTTTATTTTAAAAAAAGTAAAGAAATATCTCACTGTTTTTGGTAACCGCCTTACCCCCTAGCATTGACTTTGACAGAATAATTTTCATGCGGTTCGTAGGGAAAATCGAGTTTATGTTCAACGTACGGGATGAACCTCAAAAAGGAAAAGAAGAAGAAGAAATGAAACCCAGCTTCGAATGACTCCGGTGTACGATACCTATCTGCAGGGGACGACTGCACAGATACATGTACATGTACATGTAAGTACCTATGATAGAATTACTTGAAGCAGAGACTAAAGCAGCAATCCTGCAAACCAAAATGATGCAATAATTAATGCAGAAAATGCGGGGGATTCGGGGAGGGATATCCACTAGATATCATGACAAACCTTTGAAGAAGAGTACTCCGTCGTAGGTATAGAGAAGAGCCGTTTACTTCTCAGCTTTGCCTCCCTTTCTCACAAGAAACTATTTATTTCTAGTGATACAGTGGTAAGTTAAACTGTTAAATTGCTATAGCGATGCATCTGACAGAACAAATAGATGTCTCTTTGACTGATGATACCTTGGTATAAACTATTACTCTACCTGTAGAGACAATAGTGTATAATAAAGTACAGTACATACATACATAGATGCACATATAGATGCATACATATCGTTCATTCTTTAATCTCGAGTGCCTCGTCTATTGATACATATTTCCAAGACTTCTACTCCGTACTCCGTATAGCGGTGTGTTTCCCCCTCTCAGCCACTCCTCCCGCTCCTTGTCTCCTTGTCTCCTCTACCCCGCGTCTGCGCTCACTCCCCAACAATATATTCATGCAAATAAGACAGACGGCTTGAACTGTACAGGATGCCATGTACTGCACATTCAAAGAATCCATATAGAACAGGCAACACAGATGTTCATATTTTCCCCTCTGAAAATTTGATTATCTAGGATTCTAGCCCTGCCAGGCTAAAATCAAAAGATTCATCATGACATCCCACCCCACCCCCACGCAAGGAAAGGAGAGGAAAGGAAAGGCAAAGGCAAAGGCAAAGACAAGGCAGTCCTTGAGAGGCGGCAGCCACTGGGAAGCTGGGTTGGATGTTGAAATAGGCAGATTCATTGGATGAGTACACCCCCCCTGCCCCCCCCCCCCCCCCCTCCGCATTCTCTCTCGCATGAGCACGCGATCAGGTTTTTTTACATTTTAATCCTTGGGCTCTGACGTTGATCTGATTTGATCGCTGCGAAGACCTTGGAGGACTTGGCACTTCAAACAAACAAAAAGGGCTAGGACCGATCACCTAGAAGGAATTGGCAAAGGGAAATATGCAGCTAGGTATGTAACTGGGTTTGAATGCGCTCTCGGCAATAATATTGCGTATACATATACATAATAGCAGATCAGATGAGATGTCTGCCGGTCCACGGACTATGATGTATGGACCCATTTGTCAGCGAGCCTACATACATCCCATGGATGGATCCTTTGGTCGGCTGATTCGTCCTGATACCGACGGAAGATTCTCGTAAAGTTATGAACCAAGACTAGGAAAAAGAAGAGACGGGTTAAACATCAGTGGCAACGCCGAAGAAAGACACAAACGTTTTCCATGGCTTCTATTGTTGTGACCTTGCTAGTGATGGTTATGCAATAAGTCATCCGATAAGGGGAAAAAGAAGGATTGATGAAATAAAACGGGTTTGATATAGGGTTCTAAGGGTTGGCCATGGTTGCCGCCTTGCAAAAAGCCTTATTACGAAGACAATATCAGATTGGCGGAAATAATTGGTCAACAAAGAAACGGGAGATAAAATGAATGGGGGGAATATTTGCCACAAGCAGCCATCCATGATTCGAACATGAAAACGAATATTGAATCATGATCTTTGCTTTTGAATTGAATTGAACTGTCACTGGTGGTCTAACCTACTTTGGACCCTGGCTGATTCGACTGGCCAATTTGCCGTGGCTTTTGAGGGTGTTTTCATGTTATTTGAGTCTATTCTCACCGATCTTGAGAGTTTATTCCTGTCGAATAATATACTATTTTCTATTTTATATCTAAGATTCATTCATGGTTCTCAAGCTTTCCAAGCCTCAAACAGTCAGATGATATGAAAATGTGATAACCAGAGCGATACATAATACATCTAATGTTACAATACATCCTCAAATCTCGTATCTATCTATGTATTTGGTTTTACATTACTCAAGTACTCCCTTTCCATCCATTCTGTGATATGGTTTTTTGTTTTACTTATTAAAGTACATGTACATGAACAGGTAAGTTACAGGTTATGATAATTGAAAAAATAATGTTTTTTTATCAGTCCTGTAATCCATGGCCGAGTGACGTAGGTTGAAGTAGTGAGCTTTGCGCCAAATCACAGCTCTCTGCTCCGTTAAGCTCACAGACCACATTCATAACACTCAAATATATATAAAACATTCACAACAAAACCCAAACCGAACACTTCCCACCGCCGACTATGATCCCGCCCTGCGACCCCGCCATCCTGAGTAGTAATCCCCAATTCAAAGCCCTCCACCAACAGCTGACAACGGCCATCTTAAACCCTGATGGCTCCACCCGAGCACATGGGGCGGATCCGTCGCGGAGAGCGGTGCAGGCTGTAAGTTTATTATGAGGGCCTTCTTGATGTATATACATCGATAATTATGGGCTGACTTGGAAACAGGATCTCAAGAAATATTTGGGAAGGGCTGTGAAAGCGCGGATATTGACGAGGGTTGTTGCGCAGGTTGCGGCGGGGGATGCGAGTGAGGGGTTGGACGAGGAGGTGAGTTGTCTACGGAGTATACGTGTGTAAATGTATATTATATGTTTATACCTAATGTATTTGGATATGTGGATATTGGGAGGATGATACTGTTTTCAATTGCGTGCGGAAATGCAGCTTGGTTATACATTGACTGACAACTTGAGACCTTTATATATCAAAAGCTCCGAAACCTCGTCTCCGTCATCGTTCTCTACCTCCAACACGCCTCTAATAACAATAATGACAGCAACAACAATAAACAAACATCCCCAGACGACACCTCCGAACTCCTCTCCCTCCTCGCCCCAGATCTGAAAAAATTCCACTCCGCCATCCCCTCCCTCATCCCCAGCATCTCCGCCATCCTCTCCACAGACCTCACCCATCTAAAAGCCCTCGCCAACGCCTCTCCCCCAATCAACACCACCACCAACAGTAGTAGAAACAATGACAGACACAACCGCCAAACCACCTCCTCCTCCCGCACAGCAATCAACAAGAGCAACAATAACCAACCACGCCCAAGCAACCGCCTCCGGCCCCTCTCCCTCAAACCCTCCCCAACAGACATCTCCCTCCCAACCCAGCTATCCAGCCGCCTACGCACCCTCCGCACAATCCAATCGCACCACCTCCCCACAGCCCGCACGAAAATGACAGTCACGGCCGCGGCGGTGCTAGCAGCCCACGCGGAGGTGATGGAGCGCGTGATACATATTCTTGAGCGGACGAAGCATGGCGTTTTGGCGCGCGGGGTTAAAGCGAGGGCTGAACATGTGGCGGTGGTGTTGGAGGGGGTTGAGGGGAAGGTTTGGTATGTTATATATACATATATATTCTTTTCCGTTTGGTTTTAAGTAAGGCTATATGTTAAAGGTGGTGAGAGATCTAATTATATGTGGATATATGTATAGTATCAAGAGACACGAGATGCTTTCGGCAATCTACACGCCAGAAACTACGGCAGCATTGACTCATTACCGCGATCATTTATACGATACACGTCTACGTTTGGAAGAAAGGCGGAAACATGCGCTGCTGGAGCTGGAGGCGTATGAGCGGGCGGATATGGGGGAGGTCGGCAAAAACGCGGCTGGTGCTAATGGTGAGAGTGGGGGTTCAGGGAAATCGGGGGCTATGGTGGAGATTGCGAGGAGGTATGGGGCTCTGGTTAAAGAGGTTGAGGGTGTGAAGATGGAGATTAGGAGATTGGGGGGTTGATAATTGGGGAAGGATTAGGGAGTATATTACGGAGCCGTTTTGCCCGCCTTTCAATTGATGTTTGGTATTGGGAGAGGACTATGACTATATACCCCTTCTTGCTATAGTAGTTTTTTGTTTTCCTGGCTAGTTTTATATAGGAATTTTAAATCCAGTCAGTCTTATTCTTATTTATTTATTTATTATGATGGCACGTGTCTGGCCGCTCACCGCTTTCCGTGGCAGAAAATATCTTCTTGGCAGCGGGCAAAAATTATCCGCAGTTAGATTATCAATGACCATTTTCTCACTCACTTTTTGGCCATTCTTCTCTCTCTCCAACAAAAAGGAACAGCCTCTACCTACACATTTAACTCTTCTGGAGATACTACTACCTGAGTACCCTTCCCGCTGGCTAGACAAGGTAGCACGCGGGCGGACGAACGAAAACCTGCGAATACCCCGACAACCACAAAACTGCCACCCCTCATCCCAACCCCACCCCCACCCACCACAATCATATATACATAGATACACACCACAAACCACACAGTCAATCAGTCAACTGCAGAGCCAAAACCATGGCGGACACCGATGCCCTCTCAATATACGATGAGATCGAGATCGAAGACATGACCTACGACCCAACGCTGCAGATCTACCACTACCCTTGTCCCTGTGGAGACCGGTTCGAAATCGGAATTGCTGACCTGCGTGATGGCGAGGAGATTGCTGTGTGTCCGAGTTGTAGTTTGATGGTTAAGGTTATATTTGATTTGGTAAGTGTTTTATTTTCTTTCTGTGCTTTTTTTTTCTCATGCGGGGTGATGGTGGTTGACACACGTGCTGGTGGGGGTGGTGGGGTGGAGAGGGGACTGGATAGACGAAGGGAGATAAGAAACAGAGCATTTTTTATTTTATTTTATTTTGCTAACGAAGTATATAAATGAATAGGATGATCTGCCTAAAGAAGGCGAGGCGGGATCTGGCGCTGTCGCGGTTGCTGCGCAAGCGTAAATAATCAGGATCGATTGATAAACGGCAGAATAAATATATATATTCGATACGGCTTATCGGGATACAGAACAGACGATATTCTAGTCGCCACGACCACTACCTATTTCCAGCAGGGGAAGCACGACCAGCTGTGTTGAGGGGAGGAGAAAGGAATGGGATGATGGCAAAGGAAGAAGGCTAGTAGGGAAGAGAAAGCGCAGGGTTTATGAGGAGATACACATGTACAGTACATGTACTGTGCCATCTAGCGTTTGTGCAAGGGAAGAGATATCATCTCACGAAATTCAGACAGTACTTGAGGGGTACTTAATCTGATCCGGCCTGCCCAATCTCGTCCCGGGACTGTCCAAAACTCACATTGCCGGAAAGAAGAAAAATACGATGATGCTGGGTTGAACTTATTACCTAGTTCTAGGCGTGCGCACTACAGCTGCTTTATCGCACTTACTTTATCACACTACGGTACTCGAGATATGTATAATGTGAATACTCTGCGCTTCTTGCCGTCACACAGACGCTAACCACGTTCATATGTGGACCGAAGGCGTGGAGGAGATTAGAACATGGGTGCGGTATAGGAGCTAAAAAGAATAGAAGCCATGCATGCGTTGGTTGACTTTTGAAGATGAACTAGTTCTGGGAAATATGTGATAGTTAGCTATGTTTTGGGATACAGTAATCAATTTTCCTTTTAAATTCATATGAATTCTCGCTTCAAATACCCTATACAGAAATATCTATGCAATATATAAATAATACAAAAGCAAAAAGTGGACAAAATAGCTCTTAGCATGCGAAATTCGTCAACATGGATGGCCAGCTCCATCTCCATGGCTGTACACATTCTTCCCCTCCCCCAAACCCCCGAAACATAAATACAGCTACCGTCCTCATAATAACATCAACTGAAACCATCAACCAACTCCCCAAATCTCAAATCTAAACCTCCTTCTCCCCGTAAACATCATACTCAATACTCAGGCCCAGTTCCTTATTCAGCAGGGTGGTCAAGTTCGAGCCATCGCGAAGGTATATCCACTGGCCCTTGATGAACTCGCGTGTGCCTTCTTTCTCATCCATGTGGTCCCCCTGGACAACCCAATCGTAGCGTTTGGGTCCTGAGACGGGTGAGCTGAGCCATATTTGCTTGTTGGGCGGTTGCTTGTTGAGCACGTAGACGCCGACGTCTGGGACGGTTATGTTGATGACGCCGGCCTGGACGAATTGAGAGTGTTAACATGGGTGGTCACCAAAAGATCAATAGAAAGAGAGGGAAGGGGGTGGGAGGGGGGTTGGGAAGTGTACAACAGGGACGGAATATTCAAAGCGATCATAAACTGGGCTGGGGTTCCAAAGGACAAAGGGGCATATATGGCAATCGGAGTAAAATACACACGCTATACTCTGCCTCAACATCCGACCCGTTCTCCTGTAATTGCTCCACCTTCGTCAGGAGCATGTTAAAATAATCCTCCGCGTATACGCGGTACTGCTCCTCCGTCAATGGCGATGGCTGCGTGACATGGTTCGCTCCACCGGCGATGTTCACATTTGACGACTCGGGATTGGGCGGGACGGGGTCGGATGAATCGGGGGTGATGCCCTTGTGGAGCGCAGACGTGGTATGTAGTTGGCGGTAGTAGATTTTCGCTGAGGCTTCGCATCGCAATTTTCTAGGGTTTAAAGAGGGTAATTGCGTGCGGAGAGTGATGGCGGCTGTGATAGCGGGGAGAGGAGTGGTGGTGACTATGGTGGTTGCTGAGCGGAGAAAAGATGAGGCAGCCCGAGAGCTTGTTCGGGGGAGCATGATAAGAGAGGGGATGGAGATGGAAATGATAAGCGAATTGAGGGGAATTGGGGTATCTTGCGCTTTTTATATAGTCAGTTCTTGTGGTGAGCGAGTGGTGGATAGGAATTGGATCCGAGTGGTGTGTTATAGAACAGGGAGAGTTGAGTTGAGTGGTGTGATGTTTTTGATATTGCCGAATCAAGATGGGGCATTTTTATCATGACGCCACAACTTCAAGTAACTATCTAAATAATAGCTCCATACAACTACAACAACAACATCAACAACCATCTCTATCATCTTTTGGAATTGCCACATGTGTTTAGAACATACATGTGGTCTTATGAAAATAAACCAAGTCTTATATTTCTCATTCTTGTATCATTGTGGATTCAAATGGTTCGTTCGTCTACTAGATAGAGCGCTTATTTGAGGAAGAGGAAGAAAAGGACCAGCTCAAAAAGGGGCAAAGTTTCATATCAATTAAGATATATATCTCGCTGAAACTTGCTTTATGTCTCTTTTGTATGGCTATTTCTTCTGGAAACTACCCTGAGACCCGCCTGGCCGAACTTAAACCTCGCGAGCTCTTGACCACCTAGGGCTGGCCCTAATATCATACCTTACATACCTAGGTATAGACAGCTCCGCAGCCCCATTCACCCGATCTATATATATGAGCAGACGCTGCCTCTCCGTCAGCTTTAAGAATACTCTAAACATCATCTCCAGTCTCGCCAATCGTTGTTCCACCTTCCATTCCCATAGCATAACCATGGCCCCCAAGATCACAAAGACCAAGCCCGGGGCCAGGCCACCTCAGCAGAACCAAAATATCACCACCAGCAGCAGCAGCAGCAGGCCACGTTTAACTCATTTCCTCTGCCTGCCCCTGGTAAACTCAACCTCTATTCCACAGCTAGCCTCCTCGCTAGCGGAATTTCGAGAATCCATCCCGCTCGTGCCACCCCCAGTCTCCGCCCGGGTCGCAGCTTCGGCACAGCTCCCTCACACACCCCTCCTCCCTGATGGAGCGCTGAGGCCGCTGGGCACTCTGCACCTGACCCTTGGTGTCATGAGTCTGCCTACCAAGGAGCGCCTAGACGAAGCGCTGGATTTCCTTCAGTCGCTGGACCTTGAATCGATGTTGCGAGATGCCGATATTCAGGCGAGGGCTTCGTTAGCGGGAGCAGGAGCTATAGTGGATGCTGCTGCTGATTCACCCCCACAACCACTTTTGATCAATCTAACATCCTTACATGCGCTTCCCAAGGCGAAAGCTGCCACCATTCTCCACGCGCAGCCTGTCGATAGCACGTCTCGCCTGTATCCATTCTGCGTCAGCTTGCGAAATAAATTCATCGAGGCCGGCTTCATAGAGCAGGAGATGATCAAGGGCTCTTCTAGATCAAAGAAAGAAGCCAGTAGAACCAGTAATAGGAATAATGCAGGTGAATCGGATTCTGAAGGCTTCAATGGAGCCCATTACGACCATGATGATAATAGTGGTAACATCGGCTCGGCCTCCTTGCCAACTCAAGTCGAGGTGACCGCAGTATCGTCAAATACAAAAGCCAGCAAACCACGCCCACTCCTCCTGCACGCCACAATCGCGAACACAGTCTACCTACCCCGCCGCAAGCAGCGAGATGGGAAACGCAAGGAAACGTTCAAGTTCGACGCGCGACAGCTTCTTATGGAATTTGGCGATTATGTACCCTCGACCACTGACACAGATAGCAGTGACCAGGAGCGCGCGCAAAGTCAGAACCAGAGCTTCCCGTTAGAGGTTGAGGGGGACGAGGAAGAGGAAGAGGAAGTGCTAGGAAAGCAAAAAGAGAGGCAGAGACGTAAACGGGAGAAGCCGCCTTTCGTCTGGGCGAGGGACGTCCCCATTGATCGTGTTTGTATTTGTGAGATGGGTGCAAAGCCGGTGCCGAATGATGGTGCAAAGGGTGGACCAGTGCTGGGGGAGGCCTATGTTAGTGTTGGGGAGAGAAGTTTGGTATTTGCGGCGCAGGTAGGGGGTGATGGAGATGGAGGTGGGGATGGAGATGGAGATGATGGAGATGATGGAGATGATGGAGATGATGGAAGTCGGTCGGAAGATGGGGGTGTTAGTGTCATTTAGGCTAAAGAGTATATGATGTCTGGTTCTGATGGGTGATATATGGGGGGAAATTTATACCAACAGGCTTTTGGGCAAATACTTCGATATATGTGGATGAATAGGGATTTGTTGAAATATATGACATTATGGTAATGATATCGGTCAGAATATGTATGATTGAATCAATTGGTTTTTTTAATTTTAAATGGCGACAAAACAAAGAGAACCGACGTCGTCGAAAAACGCCCCAACGCGCCTATTCCAATCCGTTGGTATACCTAAGATATGAAGAAAACAATCCAAAAAATAGGGCGGGAACACAATGCCGCGGAGTTTGTGCACGACGCAAATGAAGAGAGCCATGTTGTCCCCAAGAAAGGATAAAAAAGATATAAAAGATAAAAAATCAAATCTCCCTCTCAACACAGGACATAATATCATCGTACTTTGCCCATAATCGTCTCCACCCCGCGCTCCACATATAATTCCGCCGCCTTGGCCTTCACAGCACTAACCATCGACCTCTCAAAATCATCTCGACTCCTCAACACCGCCTCAACCCACGACAGCTGCAAGTCCCAGTATTCAGTCTTAAAAGCCTCATAGACCGCCACAACGCCCGCCCCCTTCTCCGCTTCCAGTAGCCTAACAAGCCAATCGACCACCCGCCACCGATCCTTAATCGTAGCAGCAAACGCATCCGGGAATTTCTGGAAAAACCCAAAGATGGTCAATATGTCATCTTTAAACTTATCCGTGAAGGGATCTTGGCGGCGGAACTTGGCACCCTTGTTGCGGATGGAGGACAGGTAGCGCACCAGCAGCTCGTCGGAAAGTTCCTCAATGAGAATATCGGTGAGACTCGGGTGCAGCACGGCGCTGTAATCAGTCATGTAGTCTTCAAAGGTGGAGATCATGCGCTTGACGGCAAACTCGCCGTACCATTTCGGCGTGAAGAAGTCTGGTAGCGTGGTGCGGAAGTCGACGGTGAAGATCAGCTCGATGAAGAGACTTATGCAGTGTGTGCTGAGGTCGACGTAGCCATCACGCAGATTGTCGAGTTCCATGGTCGCGCGGGATGCCAGGTATTTTGGTGTGACGAGTGGTTCGAAGGCGCCTTTGAAACGGGTGAGGTAACCCAGTTGGCCCGAGGCTTCGTCATTGTCATCGATACAGGCGATTTGGTCGTTGGCAACTGCAATGAGCCAGTCTTGTAGTTGCTGTAGACCTTCCGATTGTTCTGTGGTGGGGGTTTTGTAGCGTGCGCATTCTTCGTCAAGGACGGTTTGCCAAGTGGTTTGTCGAGTTTTTAGGGCGCGGAACATGGCATCTATGACCCCCTCTGTCACATCTGTCCGATCAGAGGAGCTTGCGGCCATGATCTGCTCGTGAATCATTCGCCACATATCTCCGAGGGTCTTTGTACGGAAGTATCCGTCCGCATTGGTATCCAAAGCGTCCGTATCTCGCTCAAGGAAGGATTTCTTGTCAGTCGTAAACATCCGCTCCATCCATTCGTCCAACGCTTTGATAATGAGGTTCCGCCAGTCCCGGACAAGTTCACCTTCACGGTCATCAAGGACGTTGGGAACAAGGTCGGATTGTTTCCAACCGAGCTTCTCCATTTTCTTATAGTACTTGTCGGACCAGTGTATGATTGCGAGCATGGTTGCCGTGGGGAGCTCAGGGTCATTGACGAACTCGAGGAGCCAGTCATGCATCATTCGGTGATATATGTTTGTGTAAACCTTGTATATCTTCCATTTCTTCGGCATAAGAGACTGCATGCCCTCCTTCACAGTAAATAAATCATTAAAAAACCATTTAAAGCTCTTCTCCAGCTTATCTGGATCGTCAAGGAATGCCTCCTTAGACTTCTCAAACTGGCTCTGTGCATAAAGCTCGATACTCTTAAGAAAGTTCTCTTTATAACCCCTGACAGTCTTTGGGCCAAGATTCATAGACTTGAACCGGCTGGCCAGAGCCTTGTGGTCTTTTTGAGCTTCTTGCAAAGCCCTAACCTTGGCGTCGTTCTTCTCCTCGTTCATAAGAACCAGAGCAAGCCGAACTACCATACTCCGGTTGTCCGTTTGTACCAATGGGATGAGGTTCATGATAGCAGTCCCAAGATGGTCATCGAACCACTCAATCACAGAATCAAGTCCCTGGAACCATTCAACCAAGGTTGTTTCGCTGCTACTATCCTGCGCTTTCCGTATCTGATCCATAGCCTCGTCTCGGAAATCTCGCAGCCTGCTAATAGCCATATGAGCACTGAGCAAATTCGGCTGATTTTCAAGGTCTTGGTCATCTTCTCTTAATAGCCGTTCAACTTCAGCGAGATCGGTATGGAAACTCTCCAGTCCTTTCTTCATCATTATTGTGGCTTCGAAATTCCGCTGTATCCTAGCCAGCTTATCTATTTGCGAGAAATCACCAACAGTGCCTTGAGACTCCGCGCATAGTTTATCTATACCCTGTAACTCATCCCTGGTTTTTAAAACATGCCGTTGGCCCTCAGTAAGCTGGCTTATGCTTCGTTGCACCGTTTCAAGCTGGTCCCTTAATCCTTCGCGAAGCTGTGCATCCACTTCCGTCTTTTTTCTTGAATATTCAGCCTTCAATGCCGGAATTTTATCCAAATCTTCTGGGTGACGCAGTAGATCTTCTAGGCGGGGCATAGAAACCACACCATCTAGGTTACTATCATCTGCCATTGTTTTCAATTTCTGAGGCGCCATATTGGGATTGGCCAGGTTTGGCCAGGTGCCACGGGTTGGAGGTTCGTTCGGTGCAGGAAGCACCGCAGAAGAAACAGGTTCAGGCCCAGGTGGGAATAATACAAGCGGATCTGGCTTCGAAGTGGTTATAGGTTTGGTGTCTGTATGGAACGGTGCATTCGCAAACGCAAGGACGGAGGACACAAAGCCAGCGCTAGAGACCTCAGTTGCGGATGGTGATTCGAACGATGGGCTCGGCCGACGTTTCGTGGTCGCAATGGTCGCAAATCGTGATAGTGCGGACTGTGATAGAGAGGAGTATGGACTGGAAACCTGCGATGTGGTGGAGGAGGTTGCGGCGTTGTTTGTAGTCGTAGTAGTAGGGGTGGTGATGGTAGTAAAAATAGGTTGGGTATCAGGGGTCAAGCTCTGCGGCGGGGTTTCGGAATCAATCGACGAGGCATTTGGCCATAAATCCTCTTTCTCAGCATCGACTTCTCCCGACGAAGACGATTCGTTCTCAGTCACGGCATCCCGTAGCTTCTCACGGCTCCCTTTTGCCCGTATGGTCGTCTCTTTGTCCTTGTTGCGGTTGATGCGGTTGATATGTTGCTCGATGGCCGCTGTTCGCTGCGCCACAGAAAGTGTGGCGTCCGGGCAGATACTGGTCCGGAAAAACCTGCCCGATGCGGATGAATCACCAGCCACACTCGGCTTCCCTTTTTGGTGGGTGGGCATTGGTTCGGGATTATCGATTATCCGGCGTGCTTTTGGATGGAAATATTTCGTTTGCTTCCAACGACGTGGTTGATATCGATATTAACAAGGCAATTGGCAAGAAAGGGACTGCGGATAGGGCAAAAAAAAAGACGCCAGTTAGAACAGACCAATTCACCTTGGGAATTGCAGATACATGAGAAAGAAGCACTACTTTTGCTAGAACCATCGCAACAGCGGTTGTGTTGTTGGAGGAGACTGGCTTTAGATAAACTATCTGGGCTGCTCAAGTGGATGAAGTGAATAGCGGAGGACCTGGAATCACGATTGTCCGATACTTGTGGAACAAAGGGCCTCGACTTCAACCAGGTTTGAGAGCAGAACGACGCGGAATCGCTGTGAAACGAACAGATCCAACTTCGTTTTCCCGGACAAGTTGAAGCAAGCGGAAACAACAACTTTGCACTCGAAGAAGAAAGTTGCAGCTGTGTGAGAAGAGAGTACCTAGGTAGGACTACTTCGTTGACCAAGGAAAGGCAACAGAACGGCAAAAAAACAACCCGCCTATTGCCTACCAACCTGCGCCCTCCGCTGGAACCGAAAAGTTAAACGGTTGCTACGTGACCTACGAGTAACACACACCGCACGCACACATACACACAAAACATACGCCCTGACGCGCGCGCTCTGATCGCCTCCACTGCCCCTCCAACCAGCAAAAATGACATACTTCCGCATAACTCTCATCCGCTCCGCCATCGGCCTGCCCCGCCGGACAACAGGCGTCCTCATGGCCCTCGGCCTCAAAAAGCGCATGCAAACCGTCTTCTACCCCGTAACCCCCGACGTGGCCGGACAGATCATGAGGGTGAAAGAGCTGGTGTCTGTGCGGGAGGTCGACAAGCCGCTGACGAAAATAGAGGTACATTTGGAGCGGAAGCCGGATCCGGGGTATTACCTTGAGAAGAGCGCAGAGGAGGTCTTTAGGGCGAAGAGGGAGGCGTGAGGGAGTTTTTTTTATTGTCTATATATGTATATATATTTTATCTTAGGGAATTGTTTAGGTATTCTGTGGGATGGAAACGGGGTTGAGGTGGTGTTTGGGGGGGAGGAGCGGGGACAGAAGACTGCATATAGCCAGGGCGAGTCCAACCCCTTATTTACGAGTCCGAGACAGGAGGGCGGGAGTCGCATCGCCCTGTCTTTCCTATCACCATCTTCATATCGAATTCTCTTATGCCAATCTAACCGAAGCAGATTTGGCAATTCTCCCATTTTTTGGATGCACATGGGCCAACACACATATTTACAAACCACACGATGGGCACAGATCAGCCCCATGATATGATATTCCGACCTTCGATATAGTTGAAATATGACCACGAACACACCTCCTCACCTCCGCCACCACCTTCGCCCGAGTTCCCGCATAGTTGACGAGTTCACATCCTTCTAGACACCCCGCCCCCCTTTGTTATTCAATTTTCTTTCTATGTATTGCATAGCATCATTTCTTTCCTGCTTGTATGTACCATACACTGTATAGTAGCTAGACCCCCTTTTTCCTCCCTTTCCTATTTTTAATTCTAGAAAACTGTTTCATTACCATTATCATTATCCATACATTTCACCTATGAACGTATTTTATTTTATATATATTTTGTTTGTTTGTTATACTGTCCATGATGACCTTCCACCCCGTGCCCGTGCGAGAACACAACATACCATGAGAAGAGAGAGACACGCAGTAAAACCTTGCAGAAAAACTAACAAGTGAAAACAAGAACTATATACTCTGTACAGAGTAGGATATATACAATCATTATAATTTTTAAAAGTACACATTAACCCCTAAGTTATTAGTCGTGAAATAAAAAAGGGGCTGTACAGATCCATTCAAGCAGGAAGCAAGGAAATTAAAAATAACTCCAGCTCTAAAGAACAACTCACCAAACCTGAAATGCAATTTTTTCTTCTTGATATCACCCGCATTTCCATTCATTCCCCTGATCCCGCGCGCCCCTCTCCGCCCCGCTCATTTCTTTCCCTTTTCAAACAATCAAGCAAGATACAACGTATCCAAAAACCCCTCCGCAAGTCTATTCACAATACTCTTATCCGGAATACTCCCCGCAACCCCATACAACGCCGATGCATCACCCTTCCCCTTCTGAACCTTCAGCCCCAACCTCTTCCGCTCCGCCGCCTTTGCCCTCTCCTGCTCCACAACAGATACAAGGTCCGCAATAAGCTTCTCCACAGCAGCAGCGGTGGGCACCGTAAACGCCATGTGCATGGCAGGCGGGGACTGGAGGGCATTCAGATGCCAACCCTTGGCAGAGAGCATGTCAGCGATGTCGTAAATATCGATATCCGGCGTCACGGACGCCCACGAGACGACGCTGACCATTGGTTTTCCAATGACGGTGAGCGCGGTGGAGAGGGATGGGTGTTCGCGGATGGCCTGCTCGAGCGTGTGGGCCGCGGCGATGATCTGGTGGCAGCTGTCGATGTATCCGGATTCACCAATGGCCATGAGACTGGACCAGCAGCCAGCGATGAGGGCGCCGGGCCGTGAGCCGGCGATGGAAGGGGAGGCGTAGACTCCGCCGGGCCAGTTGGGGAGGATGAAGTATTGATAGCTGCGCAGGGTGCGGTTGCGGTAGAGGACGACGGAGTTGCCCTTAGGGGCGAAGCCGTATTTGTGCGTGTCGACGCTGATGCTGGTGACGCCTGGCAGGCGGAAGTCGAAGCCGCCCTGCTCCTCGTAGGGGGAAGGGTAGCCGGCGCGTTTGAGGAAGGCGATGACGAAGGAGCCCAGGCAGCAGTCGACGTGGAGGGGAATTTTGTGCTTGATGGCTAGGCGGGAGAGGGCCGGGATGTCATCGACGATGCCGTGCGGGAAGTTTGGGGCGGAACCGACGAGGAGGATTGTGTTTGGGTTGATGAGGCGGCGGATGGCGCGAATGTCAGCTTTGTAGTCCGGCCCTGGACAGGGGACGGTATGAAGCTTGATGCCAAAGTATTGACAAGCTTTATTGAAAGCCGCATGGGCGGTGCAAGGGATGATCCTAGAATAGGTTTAACGCTGAGCAAAAAAAATGTCTCCGAGCGAGGAAAGTCGCCGAATGCATCTTTAACTTAACGAAAGGAGAGATGAACTTACATCTCCGGCTCGGTAACTCGTCGCTCAACGTATGCTTTCTGTCGCGCGGACAAACAAGCCATGAGAATCGACTCCGTGCCGCCGCCAGTGGTCACACCCGCACCACCGTCCGGTGCATTGAACAGTCCAAGCACCTACACATGTTAGAATCAGGATATACAAAAGTGAATGACGAAGGGTAAAAAAAAGCATTACACAAAACTCACCATAGCTACAACCTCCGCCTCCATCTTCCTCACCCCAGGAAAGACATCCGGGTGAATAGGATTAGTAACAGCAAACTGGCCGAAAGCAGTCGTCTGCAGCCCAACCAACTCATCCCCGCCATGGTAAACCGCGCCACTGACTCTCCCATCCTCCCACTTGGTATGTTCCATACCAGCAAGTTTATCCAGCTCCGCGCGAACGCGGTCATGGCTCCAACCCTGTTTGGGCAGGCCTGTGTTCTTCAGGATGCCAGGGGTCTGCGGAGCAAGCTTGGCTTCCAGCTTAGTTAGGGCGGTGGTGACTTGTTTGTCAACCTGGCCGCGCACACCGGGGGCGCGGAGGAAGAGAGAGTAGAAAACGAGGCGTATATAGGAGTAGGCATTGCGGATGGTGCCTAGGGGGCCATGGCCGCGGATGGTGTAGAAGGATTTGCGGGCGAGGCGGAAGAGGAAGAGGAAGAAGAAGACATTACGGATCCTGGGGGGAGGGAGAGTTAGAGGGTTAGTTTTATAAGAGTAAAAGAATCATTATATATATATAAATACGTACAGATTAAAGCTTGCAGAGGAAAAGATGCCCGAGGAGGATCTCCTGGCGGACATCAATTTGTTCTGCAGGGCGACGGGAAGCATCGCATTGGAGGACATGGTGGGAGGAGTGCTGAAGCTGAGAAAACTCTCAGGCTCCAGGAGAGGGATAGGAGGTCAATATATAAAGATGGTTAGTTGTCGTTGTCAGGAGTATGCTAATATAGATGGATGAATCGAACAACTTCTTATTACTGTATGGGGAAATGGATGAAGCTGCTCGGGAGCATCAATTGACACATGAGAATAATACGGGGTACTCAGATGGTACCTCTGTTGCCAGCTATGGGATACCGGCGAGACAGGTACACTCCTGGTACCTGATCCACTATGACCAAAGCGCTGGAGCTTCCCCTCCCCGAAAATGCCGAACGATATTTCTCGTATTGTCGGCAGATCTCTGACCAACCAGAGACCATTATTTGAGGCATGTGAGTGTAATCCGTACAGAGTACAGAGTACTGCAATTCGGTTAAAGTTTGATAATTACCATTCTGATAGTTATGTTCTGTATATAACTTCTTTATATTCTATATATAATTATGAAAATGGGCAATGCCATATACTACAGAATTGAAGAGAAACAACATGTCCTGTTCTAATAATCTAATAAGTTATTATTATTCACATGACTGCACAAAGTTGTTGAAGAAACCCTTGAACATATTTGCCGTGTTCGTACTCGTACTCGCATTAGTGTCTCCGGCTGTGGATCCGGGATGCGGAGCCGAGAGTCCAGAGTAACATTGATGAGAACTTGAAGCCAGAAAAGAGGAATAATGAGCAGACTAGCCTTGTTTCTCTGGGTATATATAAGCACTCTAAAGGGAGGCCTATAGTTATCTATCTAGTAGATATGTAGTCCGTAGTCAACAGAAAGAAGCAGATTCTATAATGTAGAAGCCTTGGAAAAAATATGAAGTAAAAAATAACAAATAATAGATAAAAATGCTAGTAGATAGGGAATTTCAAGAAAACGTACAAGTACATCATTATAATACGCAAGCAGGCTTAACAATAAACGACAGACAAAACCAAAATATAAGAGTAAGGGGGGATTCCTTCTGCATAACCTACGGTGGAAACCTGGCCAAAAACAACCAACAAGAAATTATAACCGGATCCAGTCAGCCTGCTCTTGACCTTTTTTGACCAACAGACACAAGACACAAAAAACAAAAGAAAAGAAAAGAAAAGAAAAGAAAAGAAAAGAAAAAAGTTATACCAGAATACAAAAATCTATTCTAAACCAATTGTTTTCTTCTCGAAAAATGGGGGGACGGACAGATCAATATGAATTAATTATCCGGTAACTTTGTAGATGGCCTCAGCCAGTCTCTTTGCGTTGGCGCTGGTGATGCCAGCAACGGAGATGCGGCCGTCCTTGGTGGCATAGACGGAGTGCTATTTGAGAAAAAAAGAAAAGAAAAACGGGGCATGTCAGTGTGATTCCAGTAGGAAAGGGGGGATAGAATGCGGAGTTCTGGTGTAAGAGAAGTGATATGATATGATATGATTTGCATGATGACGATTTCAGAAAGAAAAGATGAAAAGAAAAAGGTAAGGGGGCCGTACCTCCTTAGCAAGCTTGTCCATCTGCTCAGGTTTCAATCCAGTGTATGCGAACATTCCAATCTATATTGTTTTTAATAAAAAATGTTATCGTTAGCCTTTAAAATAAAATAAAAACATGTGGAAAATAGTAGAAGGTAGAAGAAAATGGAAAATAGAAAAAGGAAACATAACGTACCTGGCTAGTAATATGGCTCCAATCGTGCTTACTCCCCAGCGCCTCCAGATTCTCCTTAAGGAGCGCACGCATCTTGATAATGCGATCAGCCATGCCCTTCACTTCACCAAGCCACTGTTGGTTGAGCGCAGGGTCGTTGAGGATTGTCGAGGCAATGCGGGCGCCGTGGATGGGTGGGCTGGAGTACAAGGGGCGGACGAGGATCTTGATCTGCGAATCAATGCGCTTCTTCTCCTCGGCAGACTCGCAGACGACGGAAAATGTGCCGACTCGTTCACCGTATAGACCCTAAAAACAAAGAGGAAAGAAAACATTAGTAGGGAACATCATTGGCAACATAGTCACCCCACACCGGGGGGGGGGGGCGAAAGCGGGACTTACCATATTCTTCGCAAAGCTCTGACAGAGCACAATCCCATGCCCCTCCGCCAGGAAATGGCGCAGCGCAAACGCATCGCGATCCGTATCCCCACTCGCAAAGCCCTGGTATGCCATATCAAAGAACGCAAAGTGTCCCCTGGCCTTCATCACATCACTGATCTGACGCCACTGGGCCTCTGTCGGGTCAATGCCCGTCGGATTATGCGCACAGGCATGCAGCAAGAACACGCTGTTCTTCGGCGCAGCTCCCATATCGGCAAGCATGCCCTCGAAATCGAGCCCGATGGTGTCCTTGTTGTAGTAGCGGTACTGCTCGACCTGGAGGCCCGCGTCCTTGAAGACGGCGCCGTGGTTGGCCCAGCTTGGGGTGGGGATGAAGATCTTTTTCTTTTCGCCGTGTGGGTAGAAGCGCTCGAGGAAGGAGGCGCCTATCCGCAGGGCGCCGGTGCCGGAGATGGTCTGGGTGATGGCGATACGGTCTTCTTTGATGGCGGGGCTGGAAGCGCCAAATGCGAGAGAGGCGGCGGCCTTGGTGAAGGCGGGGACACCGGTGATGCCGGCGTATTCCTTGTCGAGGTTCGATTTGATCACCTTCTCCTCCGCAGCGCGGACGGAGGGGAGGACGTATGGCTTTCCTTGGTCATCACCTATATAGCAAGGGGAGAGAGAAGAGTTAAGTTATGATTGATAGCGAATGGAATTCCAGTAGAATTGGATGGAAGGAAATATACGTACGGTAAGCTCCAACACCAAGATTGATCTTTTCCTTGAATGGATCCGCCTTGAAGGCCTCCGTGATGCCCAAAATCGCATCCTAGATAACGACGGAGCGCGGTCAACAATTGCAGCTCCGACAGTTCCTTAAAGAATCCATCAGCGGGACATAGGCATACCGGAGGGCCCTGGGGCACATTGGACCAGGTGGAAGCTGGACGGGCACCAGCAACGAACATCCGCATGGTGGCATCGCGAGTCGCAGCCTTTTGGCTGGCGACTCTCAAAGTGGACAACATGGCGATACGGATCTGACGGGTTCTAAATAGCAGGTTGGAATTATATATTATTATTTCAAAAAGAAAAAAGCTCAGCAAGTATTTAAAAACGACTGACAGCTAGGTAATGAGTCAGAGGGAATATTATTAGCTTGTGAATAAAGATGGGGATTTAATTTTGAATTGGGTTTTTTGTGTCGTGAAGGAAAATATCGGAGAGGGAAAAAAAAAAAGAGGATCAAAAGAATTCAAGGTTCAGGCCAAAAGACCCGACAAAGCTCTCGATCTTCAGCCAGGAATTGCTTTTTTTTCCCTTTATGTAGTCCCCCCCTTCGCTTTAACCGAGTTTGTAAACAACAAAAAATAAATAAAACGCTCAAATCTTACGAATGCCGAATTCTGGAGCTGGTTTGATCCGGGGAAGTTCTATTATGATAACTATACCTTGTTCATGCACCTGTACCTACTACTACCCCTACAGCTTGGCCAGGTAGCAGGTAGCAGTACATACATGATACATGCAGACTCCGCAGTTGCAGTCTCAGTCGCAGTCGGGGAATCATAATATTAATAGCTGCAGCTAGCTACTAGTTAGCCTTTCAAGCTAACTTCGGCTTCTTGTTCTCTCTCTATGGAGTAATCGTACGAGAGAAGTTGAGTTGAGCCCTTCTCCAAGGTTGTTTCGGCTAAGAATGATCTATCTATCTATGGGCTAATTAATATTGTCTCTATCTCACACAGCTTGAAAGCTTCTTCATATGTTGGAATAATGCCTACTGCTCATGCTACATAACATAGGTGAATCGCTGGGTGGAAATACAGCGGCACACATGGATCATACATGCATAGGCATATCTTACCGGGAGTTATTCAGCAGGGATTCATATACGATTTAATTTATGAGAGTGAAATATATAAAGTAGAAGTAGAAATAGAATGTCAGGAATCTACTATCTTATAAATAAAAAGAGAACAACTAATTGACTTATTCTTATCGGTACGGTATAGTACATTCTGTAGAGCCTGGTCTTATGTCATATTTGATCTTGATATCAGAAATTGATCAAATTAACTGAACCTTTACAACCCACAGCTGCAAAAATCGAGAGGAGATAAATACTAGAAGAATTAGAAGCAGAGGTTTTTCCTTTGACAATCTTTAAGAAATTGTCATTACTGATTTAAGAATCCTTTCATATTCCAACCAGACTTTAGATGTTTGATTTAACCGATTTGCAGTTTGCAGATTCTTCACCTCCCATAACACGAAGACAAAATGTAGGCTGCTCAAATTCTTGCCCTAACTTGCTATTGTTGAGAAATCTGTGGCCGCAAAGAAAAAACCCGGAAATATATGGACACTGCGTACCAACCGACCCTCAACATGCCATGTCCCTCCATGGTATTCCGATTTGTCTCTGGGATGAAATGAATATTTGCCAGCTTGACGATTTTGCCTGCAGACCCTGTTCCGCATACTCCTTGCGTATAGATACATGGGAGACACATTCTACCAAATTCCCGCTGGCCATGCTATATACATGGAGGGTTGGACCGCTGGGAAAATTGAGATGGAATTTGCGTCTTCGGCTCCGCAGTAGCTGTGGCCATGGCCCATCTTTCCATGTGATCGATAGATACAGATAGATAAAACGAATCTTCACTGAAAGATATTCATTAGATGGATTTATGAGGGCTATGTAGATATAGAGAGGGAGAGAGGGGGGGAGATTTTATATTCGCAAGGAGAACGAATGCATCCTTACTAGATAGAACCTGGCCAGTTGGCATGGGTTGCCAAACTCCACCCGCAACTTGTGTATGTCAAACGATCAAAAGCATTATGTTTCCCGTAGATAGATAATGTTGAATAGGTAAAAACATATTCACTGTTATTTTCTAAGTGAGCCTAGTTTCCTAACCATCGAAAATATCATAGAAACCATGCAATGATGGGCATTTTCTACCATGCTGAAATAAAAGAAAAAGAAAAAAGTAAAACAATGTCATGAAAAGAAATATACATACATACATGTATGCAATGCAATGCATCCTATAAGACAGCAATCTCCCTCACCCAAGCCTAACCCCAGCCTGCCGATTCTTTTTCGCCGTCGCCCCCATCGCATTATTCATGCCCGTATGCTGACTACTATCCAACGTACTCATCGCCTCCCGCTTCTTCTCCTCCTCAATCTTCTTCAGATGCTTCTCCGTCTTCATCTTCCCACTGCCCTTGCCATGGAACTGATGCGAAAGGTGCTTAAACGCCTCCTTCTGGTCCATCAGCCGCCCAAACTCATCCACATACTTCAGCTGCACATCCGGCTTGTACTCGCGGTTGAAAATCTCAGCCACCTGCCGTGACTCTAGCTGGTCACGCTGCTTGTTTTCCTGCCGCGCGTATTCTTCCCGGTCCCGCGCGGTCATGCGGTCAAGCTTTCCCGAGGCACGGTCGCGTTCTCGTTGGAGTCGCGCGCGTCGCTCTGCTTCCGCTTCACGCCGTTGCTTCTCTTGTAGGAAGCGTTGGCGCTCGCGATGGAGGGTGTTTAAGTCGCCTGCGTTTGATTCCACTACCAACCCACGCTGTTTCAGCATGGCGAGTGTAGAACCTAGGCCTTTGTCCAGTGTCGATTCCTCTTCCAATCCAGTAGCAGTGATCTCAGCGGTTGGTGTAGTCTCGCTTCTCTTCAGACGTTCTTTGATATCTTCTTCATCCTCAACATCATTATACGACCGCTCCATATCCACGTCTCCGTCCTTTTCTTCTTTCACCTCCGGGGATGCTTCCTTCGGACGTGAGACTGAACGCTGGCGGCGATCAGGGAGTGTGGGGCGCTGAAGGTTTGCGACAAATTCGGAGGTCTCATCGATAATCAGGCCAGGACCATCATCCTCGCCATTCGCGCTGTCCAAATCCATTCCGTTCTGCGCTTGCTCCGACTCTTCCCTTAGCTGTCTTGCGATATCCTCTGGGCGAACCTTCTTCCGTTTTTTGAATGCAGCTCGTCTCTGGGTCGCTAGTGATGCTTGCAAATCCTCATCATCGACAAAAGATATGTCTCTATCTGATCGCCTCGGGGCTGGGGTTGAAAGTCCATTGCTGGCAGCAGCTCCTGAATCCACTTCCATATTATCTCCATTCGGCATATCTGTAGTTTCGATGGTTGGGAATATATCATCCTCATCAGCCGCTTTCCGCCTCGTAGATTTCGTCTTCTTCTTTTTCGGCTTCTTGATTTTAATCTCGGTCGCTTCCTGATAGTCAGATGGAGCAGCCGTAGTTTCAGGCATGATATCAAGGTTAACAGGCTGCGCCTTTAACTTGGACGACACATCCTGGCGCTTGGCTTCCCGCTCTTCCTCAGTCATATCCTTAGCATCTAACGTAAACCGCTTCCGCTTCTTCCCATCAATCTCCTCATCATACTGTGCCAAAATAGAACTGGGACCAGACCCCTCATATTCATTAGGATCATAAACCGGCTTCTTTTTCTTCAAAGTTAGTCTCTCCTTGAGCCGCTCCTGGTCCCGCAGATCGATATTCTCCAACTCGTCCCCTTCCTCCTCATTCTCATCGATCGTCGTATCCTTCAGCGTAAGAATCTGTTCACCACCCTCCTCAAAATCACCCAGCTCATGCCCAACCCTCACCCCCGTCAGATCCTTAGAGGTATATTCCGCAATCCGCTCCCTCTCCGCAAGGTCCTCCGCAAGTCGCTTCGCGCGTTCCTTCTCAATCTTCCTCTGCCGCTTCTTCTGCTGCATCAGCCAAGTTTTGGTATCCAAGGCAGCCTCCTCTTCATCGACCTCGCCAAGTCCCCTGCCCTCAAGCTTCGCCAGTTTCTGGACATTTTCGCGCGCCCGCTTGATAGCGTCCAGCTTCTCCTGGCGCTTCTTCTTCGCCTCAGCTTCATCCTGGTATTTCTTCCAGTTATCGTATCCCTGTGCCTGTCGTGATTCTAGCGTGCTTGCTGGTTCGTCGTCTGAGGAATCTGAGTCGTTGCCGGCTCTAGATGTTTTGAAGACGGGGCCATTGTTGCTGTTGTTGGCGCCGGGTACGGGAAGGGGTTTCAAACCAAGGGCGACTCGGATCTTATTATTCTGCTCGATAGACAGAGCGTCTGCCATGGCTGCTTAGATACAGAACAGAAAGACACGCTGTTTATTCAGTGGGCTAGCTAGACTATAAAGCGTGAAGGCAAAAGAGAGTTAGTTCCAAAGCTGCTTGTAGTTGTGTCTGGTCCTTTGCCCCGGAACTTCACCTAAATCCGATCCGAACTCAAACAGGTCTAGCGTCTATCACACCCCCAGCTACAAAAAAAAAATATATCGAAATCTTCTTTTTCTCTTCTTCTTTTCTTCTTCTTTTTCTTCTTCATCACAACAAACCAGATCTGTGTCCAGCAGTCCTGATCCAACCAGAGTATTCGTACCCTGGCTGTGTTTCGGTTGTTATTGCTGGACAGCTCGACGATTCATGGAGCCATCAAGGAAAATAAGTTTCTTATTTATCCTCAAATGGTGTCAATTTCCGGTCGACAGATCTCAGAGAGAATCTCAGCGGCCCGGTTCTCTTTTTATTTTTTCCCTCTTGGGGGATAAAATTTAAAGAATTAAACACTCTGCCTTGAGCTCCCTTTCCGCTTCGGCGGGTTGGTGAATTCGGTGAGATGGCAGGGTTTCTTTGCTGAGGGCGTCATATTCCACCTCCCTTTACCGATTTTTGTCCCTTTTTTTCCCTTTTGCTTGGGGTAAGGGATGCGGCCGTCGGCTGATGAGGTTAGGGAAAAACCATGACTTGCCAACATATATTATACAATTCGTTTCGTTTCGTTCATTTCGCTAGCCCGCCTGGTTTGGAGGAGGACGGGAAGAAAGAGTGGAATGGTCCAATAATGTTGCTATATACGAAGCTTGAAGCTTTCAAAGAGAGCCTGCATTGGCCCCACTCCCATACTCTATATAATTATAAAAATATGTAATTTCGAGGTTGCGTTTTGATGTCCATAGCTACAAATATCACCATATATATCTATCTATCTATCTATACTCCGTACACAAAACCCAATATAAAAAAAGGAAGGAAACCCCCATGGCTATCATAAAAAAAGAAAACACCATACCCCCCCCCCTCCTCTAACGAAATAAGGTATTAAAGAGAAGAAGAAAAGAAGAAATCCTACAACAACTTCAACCCCCCCGTAACCCCATCCACAACCCCCTTAGGCCCCAAAATCCCCAACACCGTCCGACTCCCACTAGCAATCTGCGTCCGGCCCGCATCCTGAATAACCTGCGCACACAGTCCCAAACTGACAGCCTGCGCTTGTAACACCAACAGCTCCTCCTCACTCTTAACCTGCAGCGCGACTTTGGCTTGCCCGCCGCGCTCCCAGCGTTTGAGGATGGGCGAGTCCGGTGCGCGCGTGATATAGTATTTGTAGCAGGCGAGCGTTGCGTGGGAGCATTGCGCGGCGATTTTTCCTGTAAATTTAAAAGAAGAAGAAGAAAAAGTTAGATTTTCATTTTTCTTTTAAGTTAAATTTTGTAATAAATGTTGAAAGCAAAATGTGAAAGCGAAAGAGAAAAGGAAAAAACACAAACCTTTCCCCATCCCTAAATCCATCCTCACAACAAGTACAAGCTTAACCTCCTCCGTATTCCCCTCGAACGCAGCTAACTCTCCCCCTCCCTCTTCTCCTTCACTCTCACTCTCCTCACTCTCGCTCCCCTCCTCCTCCTCCTCCTCCTCCTCCTCCTCCGACTCCGCGTGAACCTTCACATCATAACTATTCGGCCAGCTCTTCCTCTGCTTCCCACCCTTACCCCCTCGTCCCGCCGCCGCAGCCGCCGTTGTTGTCCCCGATGATCCAAAAATCCCCAACGACGCGCCCTGCCCAATAAAGAAACCCACGACACCTGCTAGGATGGCGGCTGCGACGATCAGGGCGGTGGTGCTGGGTGGAGCGCGCTCTGTGGGGGGGAGAGGGGTGGTCATAATATTAAATATATATATATATATATATATATATATAATGATAATGTGAGAGTAAGTTAAATTCTTTGGTATCTGTTTGAGGTGCGCCGGGGGGGGGGGTATCGTAGTGTTTGGTCGGTCTTCTTTTTTGGTTGCTTTGAGGATGCGGAGTGTAAAATGTGGCTGGTTGTTTTGAGAAGAGTATATAAAAATATTAAAGCTTGAAAAGCTGTGTACCACTTCAAACAAGTAGCTACATCGCTCTCAAAAACCAACGTAAGAAAATAATATTTAACCCTAATAATATGTAGCTTTTTTTTAAAAAAAGTAGTTATGTGTTACTATTTAATCAATTCGAATTTTACTACGGATTATCCTTTTTCTGGATATATAAAGTGGCTTCCGTGAACAAACCCAGCAGAGATACCCACCAAACCAGCGCCACCATAGGATTTTCCAGACAAAAAACCAAAATAGAAGCCTGAAAATATGATTGAATTTCGTTTTAAATCTTACGACACATCAATCAATCATCCAATACCCAGTTCAAAACAAAGAAACGAAATCAAAAAAAAAAAAACCTCTCGCTATATACACTCATTGAAAAATATATATATCCCCCCTCACGTGAGATCCCCATATCAAAGAAGAAATTTGCTAATGATAAATGATAATAGTAGTAGTAAATAGTAAAATAATAATAGTTAATAGAAATAGTAATAGTAATAAAATAGCTACCAAACATAAAACAAAAATAACTCATACAACATACACATCTCTATCGTGCCTTACTGCGCAGCACCTGCAGTGGGGGGAACAACTTGGGGCCGTGGGGGACCCATTCTCCGGCTCCTATTCAACATACCGTCAGCATCTGGCAAAAAAAAAAAAAAAAAACGGAAAGAAATACAGCGGAGAAGATTAAAAATAAAAATAAAAAAACTTACATCACAGTCCTGCTAATAAAGCTAATCCCCACCATCACAAGCCAGCTGGGAACCATACCCACGCCATAAAGAACATAACCCACCGGCACATTAAGGCCGTACTGCGCAAGCATGCTATCCACAGGGTGGAAAGCGCCATCATAGGCCGGCGTCTTCTCCCAGACCTTCTCGGAATGGATCTTGTAGATCGTCTCTGCGTCGACGGTCGTGGTGTTCACGCCGGTGGTGTGGATGACGGTCTTTGGTTTTGGCTGTCCTGGTTCCCGGGCGGGGACCTGCCAATGCCAGATGGATGGGGCTCCCGCGGACAAGATGGAGCAGAGGAGGCCATTTGCTTCGCAGTTCAGTTTTCCGAGGGAAGGGGAGGTTTCGTCGGCGGAGAAGAGGGGGAGGGCGTCCTGTTTTTTTGTGTAGAGTTTTCGTTAGGTTTAAATGTATATATCACGGAGCAAAAGAAGGAAATATAAATATATATATATATATATAATATAATTTGCAAATGGTACATACCTCCCAAGCTTTATCCGACTGCTTACACAGTCCATAACACGTATTATTCCCGCCAGTAACGTAAATCAACCACTCCTGGGCCGGGCCGTCGTCTTTCGGAGCCAATAACGACTCCCAGTTGGTGAGCCTGATGGGGGTAACCTCCTTGTTGACGATAGTCGCAGCACCGCCCTTGGAGCCAGTACCAACACCACCAGCACCAGCAGCAGCACGGGTAGCGGCGGCGGTAGCGGAATTGGCAGCGGGAGTCACGACAGGGGTAATAGCAGTAGGGAGGAAAGATTTGGCTTTATTGAGCCAGCCTTGCATCTGTTCTCTGAGCGGGATCTGATCTTGCGCCGCAGCCAGAGCTGGGAGGAGGAGGATTGTTGATGAGAGACGCATTGTGTCGAGGTTGAGAGGATGATAAGGAGAGGAGAATAATAAAAATTTAAAAAAATAGTTATAATAGTAGAAGGAATAAATGAAGAGTGAGAGATATAGCTCTTCTCCTTTTTCTTTTCTCTTTCTAATCTTGTCTTCGTTGTTTTTTTTGGTTGAAAAGGGGTAAGGTTTGTAGTTTTTTTTTTTAGAGGACAACTAATATATAATAAAAGGATATGTGTGTGTGTATAAAGTAATTTATTAGAGTTGTTGTTGTAGTAGTTGTAGTAGTTGTAGTTGTAGTTGTAGAATGAGTGATGGTGAAGCGTAAAAGAAGAGAAAATGAAATGAAACGAAATGAAAAATAAAAATAAAAATAAACAAATAGATTTTATCTCAAGGAAGGAAAAAAGGAAGGAACTGGAAGGGGAAGAAAAACTTGGACAACGAAAAAACTTTGGGGAAGCCGCGTTGGATGTGACAGGCAGATGCGAATGGGATGAAAACTCGCGTTGTTACGCTAGGCTGTTTCGGGCCAGATCACGTGGATTAAGGGGGTGTATCCATGGATATTCAACAGTTGAACGTTTATATGCTAATTAAAAAAAATAATACTAAAATATTAGAAAGAGAATGAGTTATCAAGAAAGTCAAAGGAAAAACAACCTCACACAAAACCAGGGCTAAATGAAAACTATAGATATATGTAAGAGAAAGAAATTGCTGTAAAAGAGAAGGGAGAATAGTTCAAGAACAAACAGATTCATTAATCAATCAATCAATCAATCAATCAATCAGCACTGCATTTCAATTTTCAACTTCACAGAGAAAGAGTGATGCATTTTATAAAGACACAGTGTCAGAGTGATAATACATAAATATCATCCTGCTTGGGCTTTCTCTTCCCCAGGCTCTCTCACTCATCTGGCCCCCTTTTTCCATCTCCTTTCCATGCCATGCCATGCCCTGCCATGCCTCTTTCATCCCCCCCCCCCTTTTTTTTAACTGCTACCATACACAAACTTCTAATAGAAAATAAATCAGTCAGGCATGTATATAGAAAAGAGAGAGAGAAAAGCACACAAGCACAACAACCAAAATCAAAATCAAAACCAAAATCACTCTCACCCTCCCTGCTCAAGGGGGTAGGTACATGTAACATGTACATGTACATGTACATAGCAACGCAGATGCAGTTTTCTTCCCCCCCTTGTACAACAGGCGAAGTTAAGAGAGGGTTGTGAAGTGGAAAAAATTCACAAGAATAAAAATCAAGAAGAATTAACATCCATGCTTTTTTTTATTTTATAAAAGTATATCACTCTTATCAAAAACAAAAGGAAAAGAGAGAGAAGGGGGGTATGATATCTTTTTTTTTCTTCAGCAGTACATGTAATAACAGAAATCTGGACAAATGAAAATGAAAAATATGTGGATGCTGGGGCGTGTTGATCAAATTCAAGAGACAATATAAGAGTCTTTGCTTCCCTTATTGGCGGAAGAGAAGGGGGGGGGGGGAGAATTGGGGAGAAGAAAGAATGTTGAGAACATTCAGTCCCTTTCCAAAGTTCGTAAATATAGAAAGCCTGAGGAAGTTGGAGATGGAAGAAAAGGGAAAGAAAAAAAAGGGAAGAAGAAAAAACCCTTAAAACACTTTTAACAAACAAGATATGAAAGAAAGAAAGAAAGAGAAGAAAGAGGGAAAAAAGGTGATCTGTTTGTTTTTTCTTTCTGGTTTCTTCCCCAGGGAAGAGGGGGGGATAAGAGGAGGGAATGAGGGATTACAGGTAAATAAAAGAGATTCAGGGTATGTATGTATGTAGATGAAAATAGTAATTGGCGTGGGGATAAGTATGGCGAGTACTTACCTATTGGCGTGGCATGACATGACACGGCATAGGAGAGCAAGAGTATAGAGGAACAGAAAAGAGAGAAATCCAGACATGAGATGAGAGAGATCGCACTTGGATGACAGGGGTAGTTGAGGTAAAGTAGTTGAGGTAAGGGAAAGCGCGAGTTTTTTTTGTCGTGGACTTTTTTAGTTACGTACGCCGTTGAGTGGGGGGGAGGGGGAAGTATGGCATGGCATGGACATGACATGCATGCATGGTATCATCAGGAAGCAGAAGCAGAAGAAGAAGAAGAGAAAGAGAAAGAGAAAGAGAAAGAGAAAGAGAAAGAGAAAAATATAAGAGAAAAAACGAGGGGAAAAGAAAGAAAGTTACACATCAACAAACAGAATAGTTAGAAAAAAAAAGAAAAAAAGAACTGGAAATATC